>JAHMML010000020.1:424313-482484 GCA_020341155.1 Eciton burchellii | reverse complement strand
CCTCTCCTCCTCTTCCCATCTTTATCACCCTCTCCGCCCTTTCCCATCTTTATTACCCCCTGCTCCTCTTTCCATCTTTATCACCCTCTCCGCCCTTTCCCATCTTTATTACCCCCTGCTCCTCTTTCCATCTTTATCACCCTCTCCGCCTTTTCCTATCTTTATCATTCTCTCGCATTGAATCACGCGTAATCTGCTCCAGACAGGTTGCTGCTCGATTATTCAGTGTTAACGAGGCGGATAATCATAATACACATCAGTGAATTGTTTCGATACGATAATAACGGCCGTAATAATTAGTTTAGTGAAATCGAATTAGAGAATTTGCACTATGTGATATTCAATGTTTCAGTTTGCTCAATCTTCGCAGCAATGATGCCTTATGCTGTCTATGCCAGAATTGATCTTATTTGATTCCCGATTATTTGGATTATCCGATAATTGCTTTATAATTTTTGCTACTTTTATAATTATGTAGCAAAGACGTGGGAGGAGTAAATTATGTGGCAAAAACGTAGGAGAATCGTTTCTAATTCTTCTATAGTTTGTTTGTTGTGTAATGTATCGCAACATTCATCCGATGAAATTATTTTAGAATCTTTCTATCAATTTATAATGAAAGCTATCTGCATAGATTTTATCATAAGCGAAATTTTATTTTATTAAGTCCATTTACGCATTTATGTCATAATGATTCGGCAAAATCATTTTGAATCCCTATTTTAATATCTTGTAATCGATTTAAGACGTACTTTTTATTGCGTTATTTGATTCCATGTCAAATTGAGAATCCGTGTCAATCACGTTCTGACAATCAGATAAGTGTGATAGAATTAAAATTATGAAACATCGCGGTAATTTGTCATTATTAATTCGTCTCGTTGTATCTCAATGGCAAGTAACGATAATGTCGTTATAATTACCGCTGTTGGGAACTTCGCTCTGAATATTCAAGAGGTATGAGAAGTCACTCTCTGTTAAATGTTGGGCCATAACTTGCGAGAGTCCTTTACTTAATCTTCTAAAATAAATCGCGACGTTAAATCGCGATCGAAAGCGCGATTCTTTCGAAATATTTATCCCAGAAAGGAGAGAGGAAGATACTTGGTTCACGTATTCCACGATGCTCTCCATTGATCTTATATATTTATCCAATCAGTAGCCAACGAGATGTTCTTCGTTTCTCCTTAGTGTATATCCATGCGGTTGAAGCGGCGTATTCAATGACGAAACAAAGGGATGAATAAAGAACGTATTTGCTTTTCCGGCGAATGAAAATGTGTCATCTGTTGCTCCGCATGTTGGACCGCCAACAAGTGGTATCAGCCAAAATTTAAGGAGTCGAGAAAACTCGGGTCAGCCATCCCTGGCGTTGTACCATTATTTCTCACAGCTTCCTCGTACCATCGCTTGCCTCCTTTCGTTCTCTCTCATTGCAACCACGTAGGAGATGGATCTCGCGCTTCCGGGCTTTAATTGTGTTCCGGAAAGAGCCCTGCCGAGATCCTCTCCGAGTGGATATCCGCTCTGGTGTAATGGCTCGCAAAAGAAAAAGGAAAGAACGACGAACGTAGGTAGTATTATAGAATGAACTGATAACCAACCGGATAATCCGAGATTATCATGTGCTTATCAAATGGTAACATCAAATACTACAAATAAGCTTTTATTAGTATGCATAATATTGTTATTGCTAAATTTATATGATTTTTCTATTATATGAATTAATCGCTAGCTTATATTGTTCGAGCAAATTAAATGTACATATCATTGTCGGATAACAGAGAGAATTTCACGAAAAAATAACAAGTATCCTTTAAAGAGATATCAGGGAAGAGAGATTGTTAAACATTATCATTTCTTGCTGATATCATTATCATTGATACGCGTGTTCGAAATCAAACCAAGTAAAATAGCGAATTAGCAAATTACTGTAGATAAATTTCCGCATGATGCATTCGAGTAAAATCCAATGATCACATTACTATTCGATTGCTGCTTTCTTATTTCGAATAATCAGATTAGATACAATAGAAAGCGAACATACGGTCTCTATCGTCTTTGTTTTTTTGTTTTTCTTTTTTCTGGGGCGCAATATTCACCTTCTTTGCCATCGTTTGTGAATAGCGATAACTGCGCATCATGAATAGATTTTTCAATTTTCTCTATCGCTCGCGGAATTCAGTTCCGTGATTCTAAGGTGTTTTCTTTCTCGCTCTCGGAAAAGAAATTCGACAATTTAAAATCAAAATTCCATTCAAATTGACTCCAAATACACAAAATTTCGTTCTTTTCCTTTCTGGCAGATGTGTGCTTTATAATGAAGTTCTCCGGTCTTCTCGTTCTCGCGTCCGTTCGCGCGCGTTGCGTCCATTAATTAACTTTCGCGAATATCAATCTATAATATCGCATCGACGCGATAGCTATTCCTCAAAGTAAATATTTCGTTTATTTATTTGAAATAAAATTCGAAGTAATAATATTGATGCTGGAGCAATATCGTTTATCCTTTCAGTGGCGATTCGAACTGATTGCCAATGTTCGCTCATTATTTGTGAGTAATATATCGAAATAATGCCATTCCGAGTGCCGTGCGATTGTTATGTTTTTCTAATTCGCGCGATCGTAATTAATTGCGAGCGTCTTTACGAGCGAGCGAATGCCGCGTTGAAAGTGCCTTGCAAATTACTGCGAAATATCGGGAGTGCCATTCTTTTGTGTGTGAGTGCCACAAGGAGCAGTCGGTGGATATTAACAGACAGAGAAGGTCATCGAACGACGCCGAAGCAATTATCAAGTAAGGGTCATTAACTGAAAGTTGTTGAGGAATAACAGTACACGGCACGTGCCGTGTTATTACGTATTATGTATCGTTTTGTACTGTAGTAGTAGATGCAAAGTGATTACGTGATATGCTCGATGATGAAATACCATATTGATTTATAGTGGAAATAAATTATATGGCATGGAATAGATGACGATGGATGGATTCGAATGAATTACGTTGTACGTTCTACAAATTAATGATTGGGTAATAAAATATGATAGTAGCGATAATAAAGAGGCACACACGTGGAAAACATGTAACGTTACAAGCGACAAGATGCTTAATTTTCTTATTTGAAGAGTTCGCATAATACAAAGAATTTTATTTAAATCGTAACTGATTTTATTTTTCAAAAATTTCGGGATAATGTCATAATACTCGTAAATACCTGCCGATTTTAATCATCGACGGGTTAATCTATTAGGTTTTGCTCATTTCATGAGCACACCGGCAGAATTTTATTGAAATAAAATCTCTCGTATTGTTATCAATCAATCAAACACAGCAAAACTAGAAAACCCTTGACAAAGAATGAAATTACGGCAAAAAGAACAAAGCCGTGTTGTCGCTGTTCCGGTCTTATCTAGTTTGGACAGTGAAGCTCTCGAATCCTATGACTAGTCGCGAGATATATCGCGAGTGCTGACATTCGTGCGATGCATAAAACTTCCGCGAAATTCAACGACGTTAATCATAACGTCACGACCACCCGCCGCGACAAACTATCGAGGCGCATACGCATGCAGGGATTTGCACCCTTGACAAATCCTCTTGTCCACAGAGTATTCCTGCGGTTTATCTGCATGCAACGTGCACGTTCGCGTACACAAGCGTACACGCGCCAACACATCCGCCATTGCATCGTAGAATTGTCGTTAGCGATATTAGAACGCGAGCCGATCGATAAACTTCTTTCGCTTTGGTCTTCGTCTTAATTTCGCCATGGAAAATTTTTCAATCCCGCTTCAACGATGATAAAGCGTGCGATTCAGAAGTAACTCAGTCTCAACGCTCTTGTGAGAAGCAGCCCTTACATTTATACGTTGTATACTTTAATATCTTTTTGCTGCTGATAAATCCATTAAAAATAATAATCCATGCATTTTTACAAATCTTTATCTTTAAAATATTTTATTCGAGTCTGTTTTTGTCAACGTATCGGCAATGTATCGATCATATAGACATCGAATCAGTTCAGCATAATTGCGCGACGTTATTATATACGTATTGAGAAATCTTTTTTGCACTATTAGATAACGCGCACGTTCCATCAAGCACATTTTATAATGGCTATGGCACATTAAACATTTGCATCATTCGGCTATGAATGGCAATGGGTTCATAGCGCCATGGTGGAATATGTAGTGCTAGCTTGCGCGGAATATTCTGCCATGAAGATGTAGGTCAGTTTATCTGGCTGGAATATTCCGTTTATCGATGTCGCGATTTTCTGCGCTTCCGAAATAAGAACGATAATGGTACAGTAATATTTCTTATGTCATACTCGAATCGGATCTTACTTTATGATACTTGTCGATTTCATCGATTTCCGAAAACATTTCCGATTTTAGATCCGATCAATGCATCGTTGCGATATATTTGTGCACAAAGAAAAAGGAGAGAGGTTATAAAAAATAACGCGATTATTTATTTATTTATTTATTATTATATGAAGCAAGTTGGATTATTTTCCAAATACGAACTTGCACATAAGTCGTGCGCAGTATCAATGTTTCTGGATATTACATTGAATGGAAAATTGAGAATCTATATCTTCTCATGAGAAGATCTCTCAAGACGTGAAAAGTATTATTCCTTAAAAACGATGCAGAGGAAAAAAAGATTTGTGATTTGATGATTTTATTTTTTGCCATTTTGCGAGATTGCAAAACTTTTCGTCTCACGTAACATAATAAAGATGGAATTCGGATCTAATAGACAGATAGAACATCCATAAGCGCTCGATCGAAGCGGCAACCAATAGTTCTTCTCTTGTGGTTGATAGCAAGCCGCAAAATAATCATAGAGGTAACGCTCGAGAAAAGGGGAAACGAGGGAGGTGTGGATAGCACTTGTTCCGAGAGCGGTCTGAGTGGTCGAGCGAAAGGAATGGGAGATCGGGATGATCTAACGAAGAAGCGGGAGGGTTAGTGGACGACGAAGATGATCGTGCGAGCCGACGGAGGGAGAAAAATCTTGGAACGAGATGGAAGGAAAGGGTGAAGAGGCGAGTGGTTCTCCCTCGCCTAAGAAGGAGAGATGTTGAGGGATCGAGAGGGATGAGCGCGACGATGGGAGGGTAACGAAGGGAGGCAGGGTGGACGAATTACTCGGCGCAGGCGCCATTTTGCAAACACGGACGGCCATCTTGTAATGGGTACGAGGTACGCGGTGCTGCGTGGGGGTGGCGGGGAAATCATATAACCATTCCTGGTATCGAACAGCGCTTCAGTACTTACCGAGACAGAGACAGACCTACGACGTCATCAGGAGCTGCTCCTGCGGCAAGCGAGATCGCGGCTTTTCCATATCTTTCTTTTTTATCGCGGTTCACCTTGATCCCCCTTGACCGCCACAGACGTGACGAACAGTTTTATCTCGCGTGTCGCCGAAACGGCGCGACGTGCTTCTTGGTAGACGATCTTTCTCTCTCCTTTTCCTCTTTTCTCACGTTTTTAAAGTGACACCGTCAGAGGTACGCTTTTGCAGGTCTAAGGGTTGAATATCGCGAACGGACGAGGCGTACGAATTGGACGTCAATTTTACGAGTCACAGAACAGGTCGAAACTTCGGATAGAACAAATGCACTTGTAGATCATGGCTTCCGGAAGTGCGCGTAATGTGGATTATTTGTTGCATCAATGATGCTGTGCAGGATTTGTTGTAAATTGGGTCATGTCACGCGCGAACGGTCAATATTATAATATCACACGACAGCGTATTTTCAACGATAGAACGTTATGTTTTTCGTCGATGTTGGCGAAATAATAATTACGTCTGTGACAAACGCGTCACGCTGAATTAAATACCTTCCGACTCGTTAATTTATTTATAAGCGTATGTAAATATTATACGTACCTGTTGCATACTGCATTTTTAATAAACCGAGATTCCCAACCGCGGAAAATAATGTGCAGCGTTAAGTGAGACGTTTTTTGCCTGGGCACCGTGTTTGTACATGCTTTAACGTACGCGAAATTTTGTGAAAATAACACAGCGCGTGTAAAATATATCGCTGGTGATAGTGCACGGGTAATATCGATTTTTCAAGCGCGACGATGGCGACATCCTACCAGGATTTTCGATGCACAAACATCTCCCTTGGCCGCGTTAAAATTCACGAGCTGCACTTTGTCATTTAGTTATCTTTCGATTCCCGCGTAAATCCGAAAGTAATCCAGGCAAATAGATTCCCGATGGCAGCGAATCTGCTAATTAGGAATCCATCTCGTAAGTTACATCGTGTCGCTACCTGTTGCGCGTTACTTTCCTGTAGGAAGTACCCATATCGATCTAATAGACACCTCTTTTTCTCCTACACGATCGCTCCATCTGCAAATGGCTCATCAATCCATCTTGTAGCTTTTATACAAGTTCTCTCGTTTCTCTCTCTCGTTCGACAAACGAATATAATGAAACGGTAGCAACACTCGTCACGGACTTGAGAATAGAATAAAATTTTAGAAGCGGATTTAACAATCGTATCAATAAAATTTAACTGATAATTAAAACAGAATCTTTTAAGATAGAATAATGTGTCAACAATCGCATCGAATATTTAAGTTGCATATAAATTGTATATAAATAATTACATTAAAACAAACATAAGATAGATATATGACAAATATATAAATATATATATATATATATATACCACTGAGACATTCACCATTGCTAGATCATTTACGTAATTAAAATTATGGGATATTACATAATTAAGAAGCTCTATTATTTTATTCAAGTGAGATACTAAGCGCATTATCATAATGAGTATTATGAGTAAATAGTAACTTTATTTTACAAAAAAACTAAACGAGATATTCGTGCTGTCAATCTTTTTTTAGAATTTGATACAGAGCGTAGCAACCAGAGAGAGAGAGAGAGAGAGAGAGAGAGAGAGAGAGAGAGAGAGAGAGAGAGACAGAGAGAAGAGAAAGTAGAATATCATGTACTCTACGTTAACACAATATCGCATTCAATCTTTTTCCATTTCGTTTTTTACGACGTCTCGCTATACATTTCGGTAAAGTTAACTCAATTACATTGCCGTTATATCGTCGCACAGTAGAGAATGTATATCGTCCTCGTGCGTCATTAATATTTAGTCTGCGCAAGCTGCAGCGGGATGGCGGCGATGCAAGCGTGGCATGTCGGTAAAATTAATTCTACATCGTAGACGGATACTAAGTGCCTACCTGTTGCACCGCGTGATAGGACGATCGCGTTTTGAACACATCAGAAGCGCGAAGGCCGAGAGTAAATTCTTGCAAATACTTTTTTCAGCAAACGAAAGATTTTACCTGCCTGTCGATGCGTAGAATGCAGTTGGGATTCGCACGGGTGTTCTTGGCCGCGCAACTTGTTGCTCGTGACGCCGCTGGATTTCTTTCTATTTTTCGCGCGAGTGCTATGATCTTTATGAAAGATCAATCATATTTTAATATTTGAAACAGAACCGCCTAACTCTCCGCATCTTCTACGGGATCTCGTTGCTTTTATTCGTCTGTTCTGCTTGTCTTCCTTGTTGAATGCGTTCCTTTTCTCCCATGCGTCCCGCGTATCTATGTTTATTTGACAATTGAAATCTGTACAAATCAGAGTCTATTTTACCAGAGGCACGATGCTTGCTCATCTTCGCTGAGAGAACAGTCTCGTTAGCAGTGCCAACCGAGAGCAGCATTATCTGAAAGCAGGAATTAAATTCTCTGTTCTGAAATTTTCCATTCTCAACTGGTGTTTTCGTGCTTGAACCTGTGCTCTATACTGTACGCGATATAGGCGACTAGAAAGAGAGATATTCGTTCGTTGCTAGTAGATGCAAACGTCAGCTTTTAAATACGCGTCAAGAAACGTCGGTGAGAAACTTGGGGATGACTTACTCCGTCTGATTTACGTTACGGAGACGCACACTGGCGCACCTGTTGCACGTTAATTCAAGATAAGAGAGGAGAGAGAGGTGAGAGAGAGAGAGAGAGAAAGAAAAAAGAGAAAGCATCTCGGTCGAACATTTAAACAATTTCCTTTGACTTGCGACTTTGCGCTACCTGTTGCATCGTAGAATCGGCAAATTTGAACAAACGTCGCTAACTGCGCTCACTCGTCGATCTTCGTACTTCGCTTTGTTTATCAGGTCTGACACTAACCCCGTAAACTACAGAAATAGCCCGGCGGCAATTGACGCTAGGATGTTTGAATAATAGTCGCGATGCTGCTCGGTTATTATTTGCATGGCAAAGATAAATCGTCGCAGTGTTGAAGTAAAGTGCTCTGTATCAATTACAGACGTTTCTCGCTGCGAGCACCGGGCACTTTCTGTGCCCGGTTTTTGATCGTTTTGTCACTCGGTTCATCGGGAGTCGAGTAACTTTGCAACGTTATTTGTACAACGGACAGAATCTGACGCGACGAACTGGATTTCCGTAATGATTGCGACTACCAGCGATAGTTTTTGCAACAACTTGAAGAGCAAATTCCATCGATTGTGATATGATAATCTCTGCACGCTCCGTCATCTCTCCGTCATCATTGCGAGTATTTTACCATTAAGCGTTCTACGAAAACGGTGATTTCGGTGAGTAGAAGAAGAATGCAAGTATACTTTACATAGATTTAGAATACATTACAATCTTTAGAATCATTTACAATCCGCTACATTAGCGGATATAATATTTACGATATGCAGCAGCAAATCTCTGTCGAGAATCCCGTCTCTTTGAGAAATTCTCTAAGAAGAAAGGCAAGAAGTGACGTTCTTGTAAATATGCGGCTCGGATAAATCTCATAGAAGAGTAAAGGAAAGTAAAGAATTCTTTAAAACGCGAACATGACTATAATGTGCCATGCAAAAGTAGTCAAAATGGAGCGTGACCTCATATGTGATTTTCACGAATCACATTATAGGTGACCTCTTTTGCATAATGTATGTCGTATATTACCGCTAAAATACGGCGCTACGATGATCTCGCGACAATGCTGAAAGCTTTAAGCGTGCAAAGAATAAAAATCGCGGAGTGGAAGAATAAGGATATTCTTCACGTGCAAGATATTCTTTTCGCGTATGTCGTGGAGTCAAGACATATCTTGTCCACAATGAAAGAAACAAGAAGCTGTATTTGATATAAAGCGATATCGTAACATAGCAAGATACAATATATGTACAAACGATCCACGAGTATCATCTTGAAATATTTTTGAAATTCAAAATAAATTCTGCAGCAAAGCTATTGAAAGAATTTATAAAGTTTTATAAATTAACATAATTTATAAATAACCTTCAGCATTAAGAGTATTGAAATACTCTTAATCAGTAAGAAAGTATCAAACAAATGTGAAAGAACAAAATAATAATTTAATCATAGCCATTTATTATAATGTTTGTTAAACGTTATTTCTACGAAATTATTGCTGATTTTACTTTCCCATTTTGATCTTATCTCTCTATGCATGATCTTGAAAATTTTAAATAATTCGTGTAACAAATAGCTACGATATCATTAGACAAGAGACTCCGAGCAAATTTCACGCTGTTATATGCATACTTTCGCAGTTCATTTTAAAAAGTCATGGATTTATAACTCCAGTTTCGAACAAGCCACTGGTATTGCAAACTGAGCGGCGATAAAGCTTTAACTGCGAAAGTCATGATTGCTCAGGTCATTTCGTATACATCGTATAGCAAAGAAGCGATTACCAACGCCTCACACCGACTTGGTCGTTTGAGCTTCAGTGTGGAAATTCGTTATACGATTAGATAATTAAGTTAATTGACGGAGAGTAATGGAAGGAACGGGCGTACCTTACCAACCGTAAGATTTACGCTGAAATCGCATTACATTTTGCCAAGTTATTACTTCGCTCGCGAAATCGTTCGCCATTCACTTTGCATTCTTTAATCGACTTTATTTTTTCGAAGCCATACTGATTGACTTCGATTCCGAGAAGAGTGCTCGGATGCTGATGTTGCTTTTACGATTATTGTGTTATATATACATGCATATATGATATATAAAATCAATCATGGATTGTATTCAAGATTACGATTATATATTTGGATATATTTTTTAACGATGAGTCAACGTAAGTATCAACGAAAGATGACAGTTGAATCATGCCATCAATTCACAATCCGTTCAGAAAACGCTCTCTTGCGCATATCGATATTAGAAGCTATGGAGAATCGGAAAACATTTTCAAAAAATGCGAACAAGATCGTCGCTAGATTCGACGGCGAGCTCGAACTCGTTTTTCGGGATTCCGCGCGATTTAAATGCAGATCGCGCGCGCGACTGGATTAGACATTTATTTGCGAATCGGACGACTGGGAATTGGTTCATCTACTTAGCGGCACTTTTGATGGTTTGGCCGATCGGCCGGTCGGTTCGGAGCTTACGCAAAACCGCGCGAAACGGGACACGGACTGTTTGGCAATTATTGCGCCCTAATAACACCAGCGTAGTGTGCACGCGGCGTAACCGGATCGCGGATAACAATAGCGCCAGGTTAATTCCGCCTGGCGGCGACGCGACTTTTCTCTCTCTTTCTCTCTTCTTTTTTTCCCCCTTTTTTTTCCCTCTATTTTTTTTCCATCCATTCCGGCCGAATCGCAATCGGTTCGATTACGGATGCATTCAGATGCCGATGTTTCGCCGTGAGAATAATCGTCGCGTCTCTCTCTCTCTCTCTTTCTCTTCTCTTCTTTCTCTTTCTCCCTCTTGCGCGTTCATATCCATTTGCGTCGACGTGTGAAAATCGTGCTGCTCGATAAAATTCGATGTTCGAGATACGTCAATCCGCGCAGAAATAAATTGCACGCGACTAATTTATTAGAACTCGTCGGCCCTCCGTTCTCGCGTATGACCGCACACAGCTTGAATGTCAAATCGTGGATTTTACACTTGGCGATATCTCGAGCGCTCGACAATGCTTCGATCATTATCGTTATTGTCATGCTAGAGTCACGCGTACAATACACGCGTGAGTAATCCGCGTCCGATTAATCGGGCTCATATACGAGATAATCTCTGTTTCTGACATGAATTTAGAACATGAAGTAGATGGTGTTTCCCAATTAAGCCCAATCGCCATAGTCCTCAAAGGGTCGCATTTTTACGCAGTTATTCGGGAACGAATGCTTTCCAGCGCCGCTGTGCAACAGCAGCTCGTATTCCCGACGTAAATGCATCACGATATAACGCGGTAGCGCATATATCACACGCTGGCGTCCATGTGCTTGCCAAATACACCCCTCAGACGCACACCGCTATACCTCCCAGGATATATGACATCATTATTTCCTACGTGACTCATCTTTATCTCTCAAATTGGGGCGAGCCGCATCGGACGACAAAAAGCGGCGCATCAGCCGCTCCGGCAAAAAGAGATGTTCGTTTTATCGCGGAAAATGTGAATCCGCCTTATGACCGCGGCCATTAAAATTCTGATTTACGAGCGTCGATATTGATCGCACATTTGATGATCGACCGTGTTATTATCGATTTAGATTATGAGGGGATTATGAGGAGGTATTATAGGAAAGGCGAATTTAACTTTCGGTACTCGAGAGAGAGAGAGAGAGAGAGAAAGAGAGATCATTATCATACGGATAATTATGATATCGCAGCGTTATCGACAGATTGCGGGCGTATAAATGCAGGCGTAAAGTTCGTGTCTCTCAGGAAATTCGACGATTAAAATTAAATATCAAATCGCGTCGACAAGCGTTAAATGCGTATTCGGTCCGTCCTTGTGGAGTGGACTTTAGAAATTACACGTGTATATTCTATCGACAGTGTTCACTGTATCGCGAATCCGTCTAATAGCGCGTAACGTTGGTGAATGCAAACAGCGGTCACGCGATTTTGGCCGAGCCGCAAATCGAGATAACGGTAATCGCAATTGCCAACGAGCGCAACATTGCATACGTAAAAACGAATCGGTGCACACTAGAAATTGGGATACCGGTTTAAACAGCCCGCGAAGAATCGCCCGCGAGGAAACGCGTGTCGATGGCCGGCCGGTGTTCTTATCCGAATAAGATTACATGTGCTAGCTTTCGCGAAGAAACAAGAAGCATAGCGACGGAAATGGCGGTGAAACACAAAGGATACAATAGACGGTGAAAACTTTTCTCGGCGGAAGAGGGGCGGGCCGGGGGATGCGGTATTGAAACGCGCGCGAGCTCGCCGAAAGAATCCAGGTCAATGGAAAGAGGCTTGGAGTAAGAATACTCTTTTATCGCTTCGAGGTCCCCTCGGAGTTTCTAATCCACCCCTATCCCTCTTTCCTACTCGATCACTCGGACGTTCTCGATTTTTAATGCTGCGCGAAAGTCTGCACGCGATGCGCGCTCGCAATCTCGATGATGACACTTCGTCGATCCCGCATACAAATCTTCGATCTTCAATCTCGCGCTTCAACATCGCGCGCGCTTTGTTGCAACAAGCGCGCAACGGAGATCGTACAGAAGATACTCCCAACCTTTCTATCTCATTTTTACTTCGTTTAAGCTGCTCGCCCAAACGAGGGAGAAACGTTTACGTCGTTATTATCGTAAATACTTCCGTAAATACTATCGCAAATACTTACGACGCGTAAGCGGACACTATTGAAATTACGTTGGCGCGCGGGGCTTTGACATATTCATGTAACCAGAAGCCTAATGCATGCCAATGCGCCGTGTTTTGCATCGCCGAAATTATTACACACGTGTAAGAAGTCTCTCGCCTAGGAACGTATACATATTTATAGGGATCGCTTGGTGGTCCGCGCTATACGTGCCACGTCGTGCCTGTTGAGTTTGCCTGCCTAACCAATTTCCAGAGCTTTTTACCTGTTGCTCCGATATCAGCCACGTTCGGATATCTTGTCGCGTTATCTCTTTCTAATGACAAATATTGGACGGCGCTTGTACACGGCGGCAAAGTGATGCCTCGCATCGATTTAACGACACAATCTCAACTCCGCGGTGGTACTTTGCTCTCGGCACGAGCGCATTGTGCGAATTACTTCTGTTTGCGCAACATTGGCTCACGCGATGCCATTTTTATCGTAATTCGTTGTTAGCTTCCGAGCGTTTTGGAATTTGTCATTCCGAGAATTAAATTTGCAGAGTCGCCGCGTCGCAAGATCGAGCGCGTGATTCGATGATCCGATTCACCGAAGCGCGATTCTGATTTTAACGGATAATGCATCATTGATGTTCCATATAAGATTTCCGAAACCGAACACCTTCGCGTAAGGATCCTCGCTCAGCGGCTTATCGTGTTACGCGAATCTTCCTTAAAACGAAGGAAAATATATTCAACGACGCGAGAGCGTCGTTATCCGCTTATCTTCGATTTCTTCGTCGCGAGAGTGATTTCTTCGAATATCTAAGCACGAGCTAATGGGATATTTCAGAAACGTCATTAACGTGCATTAGCCGAGCATAATTATTACTCGAACATCGTGGGATATAAAATTGCGTTATCGAAGGAAAGAAATTCACATAATTTCATTTTCCTCGAATTTCTTGGTCCTTTTATTAACACCGACGTTCGCTCCAATATTTCATGAACTGAATGGTGAAATTATCTGAAGCCCAGTTCCAGAAAAATTATCTCGAATACCCAGTCGCCGAAATATCTCGACTAAAAGTCGAAAGTTTTAATAGCTTACCATCATCTCTCTCCCAAAGACGGCCATAAATAACGGAGTTAATGCGCTTCCCGCATAACGGTCTTGCCAAAATTTCGGAATCAATGAGATCATGTATTTTCGAATTCCTACTACCTTCCGAAAACTGTTGAAGACAGCAGCGCTATTTACGAAGCACGAAACATATGATACGATCGTTATGAAATATGAATTATGAAGTATCCGCTCGATCTCTCTCGTCCCGCTAATCATCTATAACTATCGATCTTTTCATTATTTCTACTTGTTTCCTTTTACTTTCCGTCTTAGATCTTGAAGCTAAAAATTTCATGCATTGTCGGAAGAGCCAGGATACAGCGAGGGGATGTGGAGAAATTTGCAAAACGACGACTCGGAATTACGTGACGCATATGCAGTCCGCAATTTCATGGCAAAATCACTGGGCGCAGTTTGTACGTCGGGCCTTCGGACGTCGTATGGGAGGGGGGTGGAGGGTTGGCGCAGGGGTCGCGCAACGAATCAAGTTAAACTTTAATCAGGCATAAATGACGGCGGAGGCGTAACTTTTAACGGGCCAATAAAAACGAGGAAATGAAAAATCGTCAGCGCACGTAGCATGTGCTGGCGCTGATAATGGCGCCGCAACGTGCAGCGGATGACCGTTTTACTGGTCACGTTATCGTTACGTCGCTTGGCGGCGAACGATGAACGCGCCGTTGACGAATTTATAGTTCCCACCCATGGTCGATTAGAGGAGCAGGTCGATCTTGCCAGCGGCGTTGAATAATTTTTGTTGGACGCGTTCTCCTTTCGGAAATCCTGGCTAGCTGGCGACCGAAGCGCGGCCGAACGAGCGAGCAACCGATCGATCGTTTCGCGTCGTCGCTTTGCTATAAGGAGTAATGAAAGCACCGAGACGGGAGGAGGGGGGGGGGTGAGGGGGAAGGCTGACGTGTCGATGAACTAAGTTCACGAATGCCGAATATTAATGTCGAGATGCACTTTAGAAATGTTTATCTATCTGCAGATGCCCGCATTAAGACGTCGTCTTAATTGTTACGCTCGATGCATCTAGATGAGTCTTTGACGTTTCCTTGGAGGGGGAAGGGGGGACGAGAGATCACAGACACTCTTGCATTGAGATACTATACGTGCGTGTGCCAGTTGTTTGTCAATAAGATATTAAAATCTGGCTTCAGTAGGTAGACGAGGCGCATCCTGTTTCATGATTTTCTCGTATCTTGACAACGGCTAATGCATTTCGCTAATTCATATTACTTATCTGCTACTGGATCAGCATGTTATATTTTTAATGGCGTTTCGTGACCGTGCGATAATCGAAACCGTTACGCTACTTTGTAGGATTATGCCCCGCATCGCATGCATATCATAGACGATCTAAACGGCCGATATAGCTCCGCCGTAAACGTATAATTAGCGACCGTGGTGAAAATTTTGATACGTTCTCGCTGAAACGACATTACGTCCTCATGAAATTACATTCTCGTGACATTATGGGAGATCTTGCGTGGAAATGGATAACGCGTAAATAGCTGGACAGCGATTGGAACGAATAATATCAATTATTAAGAATTAACCTTTTGACTTGAATTCAAAGGCAGGGATTATAAGGATTAAAGGGGAAGAAGGACAATAAAGTCCCAGATAATTGAGCCAACACATCTGCGATGGAAAATTGTTTATCACGGGAGTCTGACGAGATCTTATTCTAGTAGATAGAAAATTTCTCAATTTAAATTATCATACTTCATTTCGTTATCGATAAAAAACAAATTCACTTACCTTCATTCCAGGGAACCGAGCCAGATCTGCATAATAAGAATACCGATGATATCTGTATATTTTTATTGTCTCTGTGTCCGCTTTCACGTAATCTCTGTCCCATTTCCCTGTCTCGTTGCAATGAAACTTTTATCTCTCCAGACAGAGGTGTATCGTTCCCAACATCCGAAATAGATGATACGTTTATCTGAAAAGTCCGAGAGAGATGCGGTCGGTACTGGGAAAACTTTATCCGCCGATGTAACGCGGTATTAATTCCAAAGTACGTTTCAGATACCTGGATCTCTTGGCTGATCTTAGTCTCTCTCTCTCTCTCTCTCTCTCTCTCTCTCTCTCTCTCTCTCTCTCTCTCTCTCTCTCTCTCTCTCTCTCTCTCTCCCTCTCTCTTTCTCTCTCTCTCTCTCTCTCTCTCTCCCTCTCTCTTTCTTCCTTCTTTGTAAATTTAATCGAGGTAAAGGATAGCCCAAGGTACGTTAAAATTTACGCCCCGGCAAAATCCGCAACTTATATTCGAAGGCAGGAATAGAACGGGCCCTGGCAAAGGGCTAAAGGGTTGCGGTGTCCTCGGAACTGCATCGCAGATACGGCAAGTAGACAGCAATAACAAATAAAAGAGAGAGAGGGAGAGAGAGAGAGAGAGGAAGATGGAGATGGTTACAGTCACTCTTTAATTTGAGACATAGTGTGCACTCGTCTCCTTTGAAGCAGTGTCGTCCACTGTCGTGTAAGTAATCAGCCCTCGTCCAGCTACGTTCCGCTCCTTGCATCCACATTGCCCCGAGACCTCCCCCTGTCATAGAGTTGCCCTTTTCAAGCGAAAGAAGAAGAAGATCCACAAGGAAAACCGACCGCGTGCGCTAAATGTATTCCGCGCTGCACACGTGATGGATATTGCAGCCGCGAAGAGGAATGTAAACGGTCAGTGCGGTAAATCCTTCCGGATTCCAGATTCGCGAACAAAACCGTTATTAAATCTCGATAATCTGTATTCTTTCGATTAATTACAATCGAAATATTTCCTGCTCTAGCCTCGGCACCGAATGATATCTTGATAAATTCAATTCGTTGATATTAATATACCAATAACCGAACAATGCACGATCGTGCACATTACATAATGAGATACGTAATGGGATAATATAGCTCGCGATACCGCAATAATTCCTCAGCGAGAATGACAATCGCAGTAACGAGAGCGATTGCAATTTCCTCCGAACCAGCGTCGGTTATTAAACCGGGGCTTTTTCCGAGAACCGAGCTCTGTTTTCGCGAAAAAACCTAGCGATCCCTGCGAACTGGGATACTCATCGATCTTCCGCGAATCACAGAACCGCACCAACTTGGTCACGGTATTCCCTCCAGTCTGACGCAAGTCTGACCTTTACCACTGCGCCTGGTGAGACGATTTTCTCTGGAAAATCCCAGCGGGTTGCGGGTACGGGGGTGAAAGAGGCGATCTACTGGTTTCTTGAGACAAGAAAGCAAGAGAGGGCGAACGTGGTCTCTCAGTCGTCGTTCCGCTTTAATTTGCACTTGTCTTTGAAGTAGTTTCGTCCTTCCCGCGAGGAAGAGCCCAGCGATCGTGTCGACAATGACGGTAGCCTCTCTCTTTCTCTCTCTTTCTTTTCCTCTGTCCGTTATAACTCTAGCCTACTACTTGGCCTGCTACTTCGCTCGCACGAGTGTATACTTGCGTGCAATCCGCACGCGTGAAGGTCGGCAAAGTGTAAAGGATGCCCTGAAATTTACGACGACTATAGTCTAAACGCGCAAAGATTTAAACGACCTATCGCAATTCCTTTGCGACCCTTGCGAAACTTTCGCTATTCGCGCTATGGAACGTTACTTATCAGAGACTATCGAGACTACTCGCTGAAGCGTAGCAGAAAAGAAACGCGAGATTGCTGCAGCCAGGAGTTCCATTCGGCCAATCTCCGATAGGATGAACATATCGGAATTGGGGATAATTGAAGCGAAGCGACGAGCGCGCTTATGGCGAGAATAATCGAACTGTAAGGATTAATGATGAATTCACATAGTAAAACAAGCTCGGCCAGCTTGCGCGCTCGCGGATCGATAGGTCGCGCGCGGGTGGAGCGGTTAGTCATCGGGCACGACCGCGAGAATAGAACATGCAAATTCGTGTGTCACAATGTCCGGAGATTGCGCTGACGAGCCTCCAGTTGCTGAAACACGCGAGTTTTAGCCGTCGCGTTCGCTTTAATATCGAATTTTCCCTTGGCGCGAGAATACCTGCTAATCATGCCATTGAACGCTGCCGTCCGATATCGCAAATGTACGAGGCAGAAGGAAGACGCGCATATTAAAATAACAAAATGCGATTTCGTCGAATAAAACCACCACTCGGACCGATCGACTTAGCGCCCATTTATGGAAATTCAAGCGATCCTAATTGCAATCGGGCGATTGGCGACCGTTCGCAGAGCTGCATCTTGAATCGACCGAGTTGTCGCGCGATTGCTCTGTCGAGCTCCGGACGGACACGCGAGCCGTTTGATTTATGACATCGTAAGGGTGTTCGATTGGGCGAGATGCGTCTTGATGTCGATGTTATTCGACTGAACCGGATGACTCTTGAGCGCGGCTGAACTCAATTCACTCGGAATTCAAATTAAGCCTCGATCTCTCTTGCCCCTCTTTCGTCACGTACTTCCGCTTCTCTCTTCCTTCTTCGGTTCTCCTTCTCTCTCCTCGCCTGACTTCTCGTCTGCCTTGCTGGCGTTCCTTCTCCTCCGCACCGATGAATTTCATTATAGTGCGTGTCCCAGCCGGAATGTATCCGCGCACACGTCGCTGCATTATTTATGCATGTTCGCGTATAATGCTTGATCGCTTTCCTGGCGCACTCGTTCTTGCGCTGCTCACGCTCGCCTCGCAACCATCGAAGCCTACGGATCGCATTTATTCGGCCGAAGATTAGTTTTTGCAGAATATTTGTTAATAGATATATCAT
This sequence comes from Eciton burchellii, assembly GCA_020341155.1. Lineage (NCBI taxonomy): Eukaryota > Metazoa > Arthropoda > Insecta > Hymenoptera > Formicidae > Eciton > Eciton burchellii. The sequence continues at coordinate 464,026 of JAHMML010000020.1, read as the reverse complement.
ATACTATCAATAATAGACATAGATATATCTATATAGCTATATAAAGAAGGAAATAGAGCGCACATGGGATTCTTGCTGGGCCGTTGCGAATCGAATAATGGAGATTGCAATCTATTTCAAACGTCAACGGTATTACGATGTTTAATAATAACGGAATCCATTATTGCCAACTTTGATCTGTCGCGATGTCTTTGTTGATCGAAACTGTTGTTCAAACGGCAACGGAAACGGTTGCGTAGTCAACTTCTGGAAATGCTTTTCCATCGGTTTATCGCTACTTTCTTGCACATTTCTCGTAGTTTGTTTCTCGTAGTTTGTCTACAATTTATTTTGGAATTAAATCGCAACGCGACATTTGTCTCCACGTGTTTCAGTCGCACGATCCGCTTTAAATTTATCCGACGCTCGTCTGCGATTCAACTTGGAATAGATTGCGGTGTCGAAACTAAAGTTTCCGCTTCGCAGGCTAAATTTAAGCAGATTTTTTTCTCCCCGACCGTTTTACTCTCCGAGTATTTACGAGCAGTCGTAATTCTGCTACCAGAAACCTTAGGGCGAATAATGCCCTCAGGGCTGCTCGTGTCTAATTGTAACCGAATACTCATATTTATATCGGCTGGAGGATACGCGGAAGGAATTGCATGCTATTTTTGCCAAGATTATCTTTCGCCGTCGGTAGCTTTTTCCCGAAGGCCGGCTTACCTTCGAGTAAGCGAGTCGGTAATTGCAACACAATACTCGCGCGATGGCCCAGCGAAGGGACGGGTAACGAAGTACGAGATAGAACGGCGAGACGCATCGAGAGTTCGTTATAATAATCGTTATGTTAATCGAACGTTCTCTGGGCCGAGGGTCGAAAGTAAATTTCATATCCATTACAAATTTGCATTCTGTGCCAATGATAGTTCCGAATGGCCTTGCGATTTATCGTAAGGTAATCCGCGATCGCGCCGGTGTTTACGCATCGCGAGGATATTGCGGACTGCACGACGGAAGTTGTAAATAGGATCATAAACGGATCACAAATTGATTGATTCTAAGAAATCAGTGTGATACGTATACATTTATTTGCAAAAATTTATTTACAGAATATTTGTGTCTGTAAAATATCCCAAGATTAAAACTTAAAAATGCGCCCAATTGGCGCATCCCTGATCGTGAATTTCGGCCATCTCGCCGAATCTGAACGATCGTACTCGATTTTTCCGCTCACACCTGAGCGGAGAAAGCCCCTGGGAAAATATACGCGGGTATTGTCGAACAATAGGAGTGGCGTGAAAGTTATCAATGGCTATTACTTCGCCCTTTCTCTCTCTCTGACTTCGGCTTCCCAATTTATTGCCGGCCGCTCACAGTCGAGTGCTAAACTATTTATTAACGCCGGCTAACTTGCTCGCCGCAGAACTTTGATCTGCGTTAAACGAATTACTGCGTGAACACCATAAACTGGAGTATTCAGCACTCAGCCAGCCGCACGATGTAGGTCAAGCTCCTTGGTTCCTCGTAGATCTCGCGATTAAATTGTTCAAACGGAATGAAACGTGGACCAATTGAAAATGTCTTTATCGCGAAAATTTTATGGCGGAATGTGCCGCGGTGTTTATGCGAGGAAGGCGTCTATCTCGATAATTAGAATCAGGATGGAATTTTAACGGGGAATGAAAGTTATTAAATTTAATAAAAAAACGCAGAATACGCTTTATGTAGGCCACGTGTTAAAAATATATCATTTTCCATTTGATACATTCAAATGGGATTAAAGCTCCGTCAAATCCGCGATAATAAGAATAAAGAGTCGCCGAGAGCCGGGAGGATATTAAAATCGTACGCTGGATCTTGTTTTGCCTCGCGAGACAAAATGGAAGCCACGCTGCCTGAAGAAGCGAAGATTCAAGCTCGACGAATCTCGCAACGAGTTTTACACAATCTAGATTCTCACATTGATCTAGATTCTCTCGTGCGAGAGAGGGAGAACGCGAAGATCGCGAGCATGTAATCTACAAAACTTGGCACTCTGATTCCAGCGAGTCGATTAAAATGGAACGACCGCCCGGCTTCGCTCAAAGGTCGCCGAGAAGGAGTTCGACGAATGCCAGGACATTCATCCTGGCGGTTAAAGGKGATTTTCCAACGACGGCCCGGTCATTCCACGGGCGATACCACTCGCGCGAGAGCGGCTGGGATCGTAAAGGGAGCGAAACGAGAAGTTGCGATGTGGCCGGGGATGCTGGCGGCGCTGGGTAGGCTTGATCTACGTATGGGGGTGCACGCGCGAGTCTTTACGACTTCGCCTCACTTTACATTAAAAGCGTTCTCGCGGTTAATGGACGACTTCTCGTTAACGAACTCCGACTGTGAATTATCGGCACGCGAAATTCCAGGGGCGAACCGAGCCAGCCGTCCTTCTCGTCTTTCGATCTTCTTTCCGCGCGCGACGAGCGCGCTCTGTCGCCGTCGCGCTCATAAATTATCATCGTCGATTAAAACTTTATTGCCGGCGCGGGCTCTGTCCCGCCCGCCATCTACCCCTCCGTAGGGGGAGGGATAGACTGTAAACGTCGAACGCGCGAAGATAGAAAATTTCCAAGTTCATCGTTCGTTCGTTCGTTCGTTCCTTCGAAAGTTCTCGCATCGCGTCGCGACAGTATCGTCGCGCGAAGGCTCACTAAATCTTGAAGATGGCAATCTTCCTGCCCTCTCTCTTTCTCTCTCTCTCTCTCTCTCTCTCTCTCTCGGTGTGCCGACTCTGAAAAGTCGCGCGCTACGAAACTTGCAAGCAAAGAGCCGCTATCGGTCCGAGATGGGACACGCGCGAAAGTTGGCGCTGGAAGAACACTGTCGTCTCTCCGATGAGGCGGATCGCAATTCGCCGGAAGTTCCGCCGATAACGTTCCCACTGATACCGGATTAACGCACGATTCTTTGGTTCTTCCGCGTGCAAAGCGAGCCGGCAACGGCGTCGCAAATTCGAACGCGAACAGAACGCATCCTGGCGTTCTTCGCACGGGAATACTAATCCCCTACGACCCTGATTGTTCAGTTTCATTAAAAGCACCGCAAAGTTTCGCTATTACCGAAATTATCCCCGTCGGGGCACACTCGGAACGCCCGTGCTTTTCATTGGCCTCTATAATGCACGATACGATACCAAACCGCGGCTATTTAACAATTAGCGTCGTTCGCTTGTAATGGCCGCATTATGCCGCGCGTACAACGTACAATGTACAATGTACGCAACAATCCTCATACATATACCGACGTCCACTTTTATTCTGTTACGTTAGCTCGATTATCTTCGAAATGTTCAAGAAACGCGTTATCGTCTCGCAGCGAGTAATATGGGTCAGTGCAGACTGCTGTGCTTGCAACTGCACGACGAATCTAAAATGATGCCGCTGAAATAGCAAGAAAATGACGTTTGCATCTCGCTCGAGGATAACACGAGCAAAGACCGGAAGAGACTTGGCGACAGATGCGTCGCGTGAACGGAATATGCCTTAAAAATTACCAAAGGAGATCGCGAAATCGTTGCTCTCGACGCTCTCTTGGAAGTGCGCCATTTTCAATCGATTATTCAATTTCAATTCGATTTCAACACGCGCGGGTGTTTTCGAAGCTGTGTCTGTATCCAGAATGTTTCAAGATCGTCGCAATCTTAAATTATTACCGATGCTGTCGGGATCTCTTATATTTATATATACATATGATGTATATTATATTTATATATATATATATATATATGTATATATAATTTATATGCATATATAATTTATATAAATTTATATATATATATATATACTGCTGCTGATAGGACGATGCGAATAAGATCGTAAGACGACCGTCTGGCACAATTAATTATTCACGTATTGCATGCGCGTGTGCACGTGCAGCCACGTGATAACGCGCGTGCATGATGGAACACGGTATAATTACCCGTTACTCGTGCCCGCTGTCGTGCCACGCACGATGTTATTTTCCTCTGAATCCTCCGTACGTAATTAACGACGGATTACAACAACTGGTTAATTATCGCAAAGCCCGCTTCTGGTCCAGCCGTTGCTACGCCGCGACGCGTCATTTCGTCGCGATACCGCTCGATCAATTATGTTCCATAATTCGTAATAATGCAATAATGTGGACGAGCGTGCACCAGACCCCTCCGAAAGCTCCGTATAGCTTATAGCAAATGATTGCGATGGGATCGAAAGTAGAGCGATATATTTTTTATACATCTCTGTAATTGCTCGTTCTTGTTTCGCGCGCTGATGCGCGATAAGATGCGTCTTGTTTTAAATAACGAAGAGAGCAGAAGTATCGATGCACGATGTACAGCTTTCATCGATTGTAACACGATTGATCGATCGATCGGTCTTATCTGATCGAAAACAAGCGAGCATTCCTTGAGCGATCGCTTCTTCGATCGTGCCCGCATTAACGCGCTCTCGCCATTCGCGCGATTTCGTCTCAACTGACTAGCGAATCTCCGTTTTCGTAAATCTGAAAGCTTGATTCTCCGTCTCGCGCGTCTCTTGCCTCTTGTTATTCCTCCCGTTCGCGCATAATCCCAATCCGGTCGTTTAATGTATGTTATTACACATAGAATCGCGCCGCTCCAATTGCTTCATCGTGAATAAAGCCCGCTGATGCCTCGCGATCGTATATTCAGCCGGGGAAATCCCCTTGTAAGTTGCTAATTTTATGCATAAGAGACGCGCGCGGATCGAGATGATCGCCGCATTATGAGACGTCCTGCAAACTTGCATCGAGCTCGATCGATTCTCGATCAATCGCGTTCCCTTGTTCATCGTGCGTTGTACAAAAACGATTGCTCAATTCGTAAGCAAAGTGCTCCCGTGTACCAGTTCGTGTTTTCTCCTCTTTTCGAATCTCAAACAAATTTTGTTTTTCATTCATGTTTCATCTTTAGAGCAATATACTCTTTGCACATCTGCGTAATTACTTATTCTATGCGCTGGCGCGCGTTAAGATACGTATTGCTCAAGTAATGTTTTAAATAATGAAGGGACAAGGAAAATAAAGAAACATGGGTCGATTTGCGAGAGACGTTAAATATGAAAAGTGATATTATAATAAAAGATGAAGCGCCAGCGCTGCCTTGTGGTTGTGCTATCAATTAATGCGGTCTTTGCGAGAGACTGACTTTACCGAGCCGGAACACGAAAGAATTATACTTTACCGACTATTTTTCTCTTCTCCCATTTCCGGGAATCATCCGGAAAATTCAGCGTAAATTAATGTACTACGTTCGAGATATTTAAATATGTACATACATTACAGCTCACACGCGCCTAATACGCGCAATACAGGCCAAAGAAAATTGTCCCCCGTTGTTTCGTTGAAGAAAGTAGAATTTTGATTTTCCTTGGATCAACTTGGAATGTACTTGGAAAATAAGCTGCGAAATTCTCGAAGAAAGATTCCAAAGATGCTGAAAATTTTAGCAGTCCGTCGCGCATCGAGAGAATCGAAACTGAGGTACGGATGATAGCATCGCTTACGTTACGATTACACGCGTAACCGCATCCTTATGTGCGGCGGTGTAATGTCGCTTTTGGAGCGTTGCTATCGTTGTAACACGTTGCTCCGATTCAATAGATCACGCGGATAACCGAGAAGGTCTAGATATGCGAGACTCTCTCTAATCGCCGTGCGTGCCGGAGGTTGCTACACATAACAAAGCTTTTAGTATGTACCTACTAACCCTGTTAGAGCCCCTGTCGGGGGCATATGCACACGTAAACGTATCGAAACTTTCATAATACGTTATATACGTTGCAAGTATGCATTGCCGCTTTCTGGTACGAATGTGGCTCAGTTGACGACGTGGCGATTGTTGTGCTCCGTCATTGATTTTCATTAAATAAAAACTGGCTTTGGTCCGCGAACGTCGTTATTATCTCCGCGGGTGTCCTTACGCGGGTGACATTACATTACGCCAAATGACAATTCTTTCCCTTTGACGATGACAATTTTTATCCTCTCTATGGGCGATGTTTCATCTGATTTTGCAAGCGTGTTCTTTGCCGATTGCGACATCGATGTCTGGGATATTTCGGTTTCATAAAGACGGAAATTCGCCGGCGGTGTTCCTCCCTCTCTCTCTCTCTCTTCCACTCTCTTGTATGCCTCAGCACGATGTAAGATGCCAGTCATTGTAGCTACCGCGCATTTTAGCCACACAGTTGCCAAATTCCGTCCTTCCGCGGAAACTAGCGATCGACTCGATCGGTCGGCGAAAATTTTCGCGTTCGCAGCGTGGAGTCATGAAGGGGCTTGCGACCCTTTTCGAGAACGCGGCCGACAGCCGCGAGCGAGTTTCCATCGTGCGATTCGCGGGGGTGACTGCTGGTCGGCCGTAAATCACTTGCGTAGGACGCGCCCGCGGGGAGAGGAGGGGAGCGGAGCGGCATTTCCGAAGAAAAATAAATATCGCGTAATTTTCGCAGATTAGCGTGACGGTATCCGGCGTGGCGCCGGCAGTTCAGGCTCGCGGCTCTCCCCGTAAGCTCGTAACCAGACTGCGTAAGTTACGAGCAACCGCCGCGTTCTCGCTGTACACCGCAATTAGCGTGATCTATCGCGCGGATGTAATAACGCGTATACGCCGCCGCCGTGTTTTAAGTGTTTCGTTTCAGCGCCCGTAAAAATATGACGACGGCGGTGTATCGAGTTACCCGCGGAATCCCCTCATTTGCTACCCTCGGCCTATCTCGTTTCCTCCCACCACTGCCTCTTTGGTTCTCCCAGTTTTTTCCCTCCCCTTCTCCCTCCCGCGGGAGAGATACGCGGACCTGCGATGCGATTTAAACGTTAGCACGCGATTTGCATACGTGCCGATGTTCCTAGTACGGAAGCACGTATATAGGATGAATTCCGAAGGGGATGCGATAGCGGTACACGACCGCGTACATAATCACTTTTCTGCTACGCCGCCCGCCTACCTGTGTTCGATGCGCAACGCTGCTCCTGTGTGCTTTGGACAGCGCTTTTAATGCTATTTCTCCATAGCACGAGCCATTATACCGGGAATGAAGTAACGTCAATCGGATAGTCGTATCATCCCTTTGACCGAGCGACTTTTTCAAACGAGGTCGAATTTCATTATTAGAAAAAGAAAGTCAATATTGTAATTGCGCGAATGTGCAATCGCGACAGGGCGAATGATAAGCGCCCTGATGAGTAATGATTGCGCGCTAAATTATCACTGGCGATATCCCAGAGAGATATCCAAGAGAAGATCGGCTAGAGAAATCCAATCAAAACCACTCGTCCTTATAGAATTTAAGCAAGATCTTGGGAATTGAAGCAAATGGCAAACCGAACGAGACGATAAATCGAGCAAGCTAGCGGAAATTTTCTTTCTACCAATTTTTCGATTGTTTCCTTTACGAGGCGTTGCATTAGCCGAAGCTGCTGTTGCATGAATTGATGCGTGTTCTTATCGAACATCGAATCTTCGCTCGGCCATTCAAATTTCTCAAATCTGAGAAATTGACGCAACTTGCGTAAGTAACGGCGAATTAACGAATTAACTCGTCTCTCTTTTCGCGAGTAACATTGTCGTTGTGTCAATGACAGGCTTTTGACGGACTTAACGATGGTGGTCATAATTGGGGAGAACAGTGACAAAGCCTCGAGCGTAATCAGCTTCTCTTTATCCCTCGCCGAATGAATTTCAGTCGACGATTTCATAAATGTGACACGGTGCGGTTCCTTGTGCCGGCTGATTACTGCGTAATTCGTTACAAGCACGCGCACGTGGAATCTGAAACGCGGAGATTGCGATTTTAGAAGAAGCATAAATTCGTATAATCGTTGACGAAATCGCTTCTCGGCGTGAGCGCTAAACAGATTTGAGCACGGTAAATAATAATCATATTGCTTCGACATTTATTGGTAATAAGTCACGTTATTAATAGCGTCACGTTCCAACGGAAAGAAAACGGAAGTAACTCGATGGCTTTCGAGTCGCTCCTTAATTTTTGCTTGTTCGACACATATCGAGATTCGGTTCGCGATTGTTGGGGAGGATTTAAAACGATTACGAGGACTGACAAAGTTTGTCTCACGTACGTGCGAGCTCCCTCATGCGCGTGCACCTTATGTCAACACGCGCACACGCACGCTCGCAGGATTCAAGGTGGAAGCCCGCGCGGTCAAACACTTCTGTAGATGCACTTAACACAGCGATAATATTATGTCTCGTTGGGGAACAGTTGGCGGTTGAAGAGGCCGGAATGGTTGGCGGCCAACCATTTGCGGTAAATCGGCCGCGACGAAGGGACCACGACGGGCACTCGCTCGTGGCGGACTTGCGGTGTCGAGGCACCCTTACTTACCGATGTATCATATACTGGGTGTATCGTAGTAACGTCACAACAATAATCCGCGTTCTCAAGATCTCGCGACTCGCGACTCAATCCGTTTCCCGCGTCCTGGGCAAGAACGAGAGAGAGAGAAAGAGAGAAATTACAAGAATAAAAATTTCCCTGCCTCTTTCCCTTCAGACCTTGAAGATGAGAGAGCGTTTAAAACGTTCGAAATGAGAGTTAACCAACAGGCGCTGTTCAATCGAAGACCGCGTGTGTCATGAATCTTGTTGTTGTTGTTGTAGTTGTAACGTGAAAAATGGAGAATTTGTCTTCTGTATGCCCGTCCATACTTTTGACCTAATTCTATCGCTCGCATCGCTCTCGCGGAGGGGACATACACATCTCATTTATCTTTTCGTCACATTGCCGGCAACTATTAACTGTTAAAGCCCACGGTTAATTCGCGAATGCACTCCCCGTCTCGTCTAAAACTCCGCGTCTCGTGTAAAACAGACCGTAAACTGGGAACTTCATTTCTTCAATGAGCATGTAAACTCCGCGCGGCGAGAACGGTATTGTCACAACGATAGCGCGCACGTATCTTTACCGTAAATCCAGCATTTGTACTTACGGCGATATGAACGCGGAACGCGTTGGGAATTTCGTTATGGCAATCATGCATACGGAGGAACGGCCGTTCTCTATTCCGACGACGGCGTCGCGACGCTGCTAGTGGCGGAGGAGCAGCCGACCGGTGCGAAGAAGATTTACCTCCTTTTTTTATATTTCGCCCGAGACGCGCATTTCCGACGGTGGACGACGAAGGAAAGCGAGATTAATGAATATTCAGGAGCACCGTAGCGCAGAGTCAGACTCGGCACTGCTTGGCGCGAGATGAGTTGGAGAGAGAGAGAAAGAGAGAGAAACAGAGCAGTCAGCCCGGGAGAGAGAGAGAGAGAGAGAGAGAGAGAGAGAGAGAGAGAGAGAGAGAGAGAGAGAGAGAGAGAGGAAGAAGAGGGAGAGTGTCGGAGGAGCGGAGAGAGGAGAGAACGGGTGCGAGAAAATGCCCTGACGTTAACGCGATTAATTTGCTGGGAACTTTACATTTTAATATTCATCCCGGGGACGCTCTCCGTGACCTCCTTCCTTTTTCTCGCCTTCTTTTCTGCCATTTTCGCGCGACTCTTCCTCCTAATCCCGCGTTCTTTCTCCTTTGTCCCGCCGATCACGCGTTAGCCGGCCTCTTCCAGTTTTCTCGCGCTTATTTATCCTAACGGGATAACGCGTCTCGAAACTTGGATAACGGTTCTTCGCGTGCCGAGAAGCCGATGAGAGGAGAAGAATACGCGCTTAAAGATTCATCAGATCTGAGGAGCGGCGGTCGGTAATTAACGCGTTTCAGATAAAGCCACCATATTTATGGAGCCGCGGCAACCTTACAACCGAGGCAGCTTTTAAAATGCGAAGTTTAGAATGCGGATATAAAAGTCCGAGTTTAGAAAGATTATCGAGAATTTCCGAGATATCGAGTCCACGAATTAAAGTTAAAACGGCGGAACCAATTTTACGGAGTCGCTGCCTCAATTGGGTGTTAGAAAGCGGACTTGACAACTTTCGTCTTAGATTGTTCCTAATTGTGGAACAAGCGTTCCTAATTAAACACGTTTTTCGTTTCCTCCCGGTCCGGCTCCGTCTCTCATTTCCCGCCGGGTTTTTGATTCGTATTAACGGCGCAGTTTTAGCGTGCGCGCATTGGACGCGCCGTTGGAGGCCGATATCGATCGGCGGATGCTAGGCGCGTGCATTGCGTGTCCTATATTTATTTAATTAGTCGACCGATGGGAAGAAAACGAGAGTTGACGCCGCGGGACGTTACAGATAGATTGCTTGGTTACCACCCGTGGAGTCTCTAATTAAACTCGGCGCGAACTACAATGTAATAAAAACACAGGTGCGACTAGCCGGTAGACGACGGCCGTATCGATTATTGTCCGACGTTGACGCGGAAAATCTGCTCGTCCTTTCTCCCTTTTAATCCCCGTTATTTTCACCGAACGTGCGCAGCGTATCCCAGTTTAATTTAGTCAACATGAAAATAATCCCGGCCCTGCGCTAACGGATAAACGTGTTTTGCAGGCTTTTTAGATACAATTGCGTGGAAATCCCCGCGTGGAAACAAATTATTTCTAGCGATATTATTGCCGGCGCGATATTAAACGTTTACGCTGCACGCGGGAGATATATAGTATTTTCGAAATTTCTAAAATCAAGCGCGCGCGCACGATAATCCAGCGCGGAACGAACTAATCCGCGAAACGCAAATCTTGGAGATTGAACCGCGAGCGTTCACCGCGACTAGGATCTCCTTATTGGAAATAACGCCGCGTAGAAATTAATATCACTCCTACGGTAAGCAACCGGATACAGAGTCTGCGTTTTCGTTTTCCTCACGAAAATTCGAATTTTGGTCTTGGTCCTAGAGATCCAGAAACCCTTTACGATTGAGGATCGAGTATCGATTCTACCGTTCCGGCAGAACTGCATCTGACAATTTCCGCGGGCTTCTACAGAAGCACGTGCGCGACTGGGGATCTCCGCAGGACGACGAGGGTCGAAGCGTGGCATAGGGCGAGAGAAGAGAGAGTCTCGCCGCGGGCAATAAGGGTGGCGGAGGTTGCAGGCAGGCGGGGCAACGGGGACGGGAGGGGGACCAGGTCGACCGTAGGTTGAGACCTTTGCATCCACGTACGGGGAGGGTTATGCGCAGGAGCCTCGTAATAATATAGATGACTTCGATGCGATTAGGAACGCAAGCTTCGAGGAAATGATGCTTCAGAGCTGCTTACTAGGCGTTCCATCCCTCTTCCTCACACTCTTCCGTGCGCTCCTTCTCTCTCTCTCTCTCTCTCTCTCTCTCTCTCTCTCTCTCTCTCTCTCTCTTTTTCCTCACCCTCTTGTTACTTGCAATATTCGAGCTTGCCTGGCAGCGGGCGAGCACCCCTTCGATTCTCCATCGATCCTCGCTCCCTCCTCGTCCGTTTGATAGACGTGAATCGGACGGCCGTCTCCTTCGAGCTACCGGGGCTGATCCCTCGAGGCTTTCCCCCGAGTATCTTCGCTGTTTAGCTCACGTTCCGCATACATTTTTAATCGATCCGACACGCTTTCCGTTCCGGTGAACGAGCCGAGTTAGCAGTGATTCCAAATCGACCGTATTTCTACCGCAGTAATCGTCTTGTCTTATTCTTTCAACGGTGTATTTCTCATTCGGGCCGGGTTGATCTGGAAATGAGAGGGATTAAATAATTGATACACGTGCGACATCGGGAATGTTATCGTATGTTTTTCACGGGATAATACGATTAAAAATTTCCATCTTTAAACTGACACGCGGAATTTAAGATCGGATACAAATTTGGCTAGTTAGTAGCGGGCCCGTATTTCTTCATCATAAGGGAAACGCAATTACGCGCGGCGCTTAACTTTCGGAAATTTCTTTGCACGTAAAATTGGAATTTGCAGAGCCGGTGACCGAAAAAAAAGAGGAACGGTTAACTGTCCGGTGGACTCTTCAAGCAAAATTAGTCCATGGTTACGAAGTCGAGAGTCGGTGATAATGGCACTTGTTGGTGAGCGAAGCTTGTCCGCTCGGGCTTCGTCCTCTGAAATAAAGTTACCACCATTAACAAAACTAGATTTCTCACTTTAACTCGTCCTAAAAATCCGCCACGTTGCGTCAAAATTGAAGCCTGCAAATTGGCGGCAGTTGCTGCCGCACGTATTTTCCATACAATGCATTTTGCGGACAAGCTGTAGTAGTGTATCCTGTCGCATTCGTATCGTAATGAAATAATATTTAGGAAGCGAAATCATACATTGGCGCTCCTAACTACAGCTGCTTCAATTAAAGTAGCCTAAAACTACGTACGCGAATTACGTTCGCGAATGCAACCATGCATCGTAAATAAATCCGGATAGGCATGATAACTTATCGAGTTGAAAACTGCATGTTTGGAAAAGCCGATTGAAGGCACACATCGCACGTCCCTTAAATTCCAACGAAGGCCCCGCAAACACCGAATAACGCTTGTCTGCGCGACAACGCGCTCTCTTGTTGCGGCGGTATTCTCTCCCTCATATGTTTAGAACAAAAAACCGTACGATATTTTAAGTTACCTGAGATTTTTTCAGAAGACACACGATTTATCGTCGATCCCCTGAGTTTTCCCGCGGATAACCCCCGTCCCCATTCCTCCATGGCGGATAACCCGGCTCTGTCTGCGCCACATTCGCTCCACGGTGGCACTCTCTTTCATACATAGCTGACATTTACCACCTCCCATATCCACCCTCTCTCATATTACGCGCTGAAATAGCCCTCGTCCCCCGAGCGAACGCGCAGCAGGACGTAATAGCATTCTCGGAGAATTACTTATACCCTCCTGTGACCACCACTCATCGTGGGCAAGTTTCTCTCTTTCCACGAACTCTTTTCTTGATAAAGTCTCGTCTTGTTAAAAGCGACGTCAACCGTGCTCGCGTCGATGGGAGAAAATAATCGAAAATAAAGCGTTTACTCGGTTGATGTTTGCTCTTACCTCCGACGATTATTTCACGAAAGACGATGCTCGAGATAATATTTTCTATACGATGTCCTTCCACATTTGGAGCAAGGATCGTCCTCTTCAAGTATATTAAATTTTGTCCATCGAAGCTTGATGTTTAAAATTTTATCGCTACGTGGCCATTATTATGCGCAATAATACGAGGCGTATCAAAGTATAAACGCAGAGTGATAAGCGCGTGACACATCGGTACAGACTTTAATTCTTCTAATAAGTGGGCAGAATAACATCGTTATGGCTTTCACGCGAGCGGCAAGCCTGACTACGTGTATCACGATCCGCCATCGAGTACGTTCCATCTGTACGGCATTACGTAATTGCAGCGGAACGTTTATATAACGGAATATTGCAGGTTACGCAATGGCCGGCATAATATATACCCTAATAAGCGCGTGTACGTTGCATGCATCAAGTAAATTTCATCGTTATTGAATCGCGGCCCTCTGATAAAAAGAGTGCGCACCGTTTATGCGAACGTGTCGCCGGCTACTCGGGATTCGAATACAGAAAAAAGGGAGGATCGCTCCTCCATCGATTCATTTACTCGTTTATTCGTTTCTTCACGTCGAATCTCCCTCTATTTTTTGTTTAACACTTCTGTTTTACATAAATTCAAACAACGGTGTATCAAAGTCTACCATCTCTTTGTGAATATTTTATCTCTTTGATACAACTTGCGCGCTTATCGATACTATTTATTCGCTATTTAGAGATATTAATGGAAAAGCTTGCACGTTATGGAGGTAACGGAAATATTGTTGAGAAATACATCATTGAATTATTATTTTAATATGTACGTTCATTTTATTATGCACATAATTTGTAATCGGGCGATACACCAATGAACCCGTAAAGTAGCATTTAAATTTTATAAATAATATGAATAAAAAATATCGTATTTAATAGCGAAGTATTATTATAAGCATACACACACACACACACACACACACACACACACAACTGTTGATTTTTAGATCTAAATATCGCAAAATCGTTGTTAGATTATTTCTAACATTTCGTTAGAAACGTGAATATCTTATTCTGAGACGCGCTTTGTTATTACAGCCGCTATTTTTTAAACGAAGAGCTTATATTGCGAACAATGAGCTTCTATTCGTCGTCCTACAAATTTTAGCATTTACGAATTCGTAATTGTGTAATTAGAATGCGATCGGTTCGATGCCTTCGTTTTATTTGATTCGAAGATCAACAACGGCGATAAATTATTTATTTATCTAATGAATTTTATTTCGACTCAAAATACGATGATACTAAAATCCATGTTTGTACAGCTAGATATATCGCTTATGACATAAGCAATCGGGCGCGCCAATAAATCAATAAAGAAAATCCATTGAATGTAATCTCGCAAACCGTAAAGCATCGCGCTCATAAAGCATGCATAAAGGCTCGTTCGCCTTTAGTGCGCGAAATCCGCACGTTATCGGTGCACCCCGACGGATTAATTTCTCTGTAATCGATGTAGCGCATTTTAAGGTCGCGACGTTAGTCGCGTGACTGGCATAAAAGTAAGGCGTCCGATAGGAACGGTAATTTCATATACATTGCGGTTGATACACGGCGGTGCTGACCTTTCCGCCGGTGGAAAAATAGGAACCTTCGCTGCGTGCGGGCAGACGAGATTAGAAATCACGTCGACCTGCGAACCGGCACGGTGCATCTTACGGTGCGTGCGCATGTCGAGAAATGGCTCTGCGAGCCGCGAGCATATAATTCTCCAGTTCCTTGCACATTACGCCTGATCCTGCATCGGCCGTACACGTCGTGTAAAAGAGATGTATACGGCTGGATTTATGTTTCAACTAAATACTTTTGTACGACGCGTTCCAGAATCAGATGTAATCAAATCTAGATTAATATCTTTCACGTAGCTTCTCATAATTAACTGAACAAATTATAGATACAATTCTTAACTGGGCTTATACAATTTGCTTATACAAATCCGGTTTAACGTGGAAGATATTATTCATCTGAACGGAAACCTGAAAATTTTATGTTACTCCATAAAAGTGATTCTTTTTTCCTATAATATCGATAATATCGATATTATTCTCTCTCTTTCTCTCTCTCTCTCTCCCTCTCTCTCTCTCTCTCCCTCTTTCTCTTTCGATGTTGTACACGTGGGGGCTGTTATCGTGCATTCCACGAATCAAGTAATCGAGCTATCCCGTAATGTCACGTTCAAGTTATACTTGAAAACGTTTTACGATTGCTCGATTATTGCTCGATTATTAATTTACTTAAGATTACGCCAGTTACATTCAAGTGAAGAAATCCTTGTTCGGTTATCCGAAGAGAATTCTAAGAAATGTGGCGCTCGTACATCTTCCGACATCTCTCAGCGTGTACTATCTTAAAAATATGCGGTTGACCTCGTTTTCTTAAACGTCGAGATCGGCGGATGGCTAGAAACGCGCTGATATCGCTGAAAGCGAGATGTGGAAGTGTGATTGTCCGAATTTCGATCGGGCTAGCCGGCGTCATCGTCGTCGTCGTCGTCGTCGCCGTCGTTATCGTCGGGTCGTGGCGTCCTCCTTGCGGTGACGTCCTCCCTCGATTCGCCGCTGCTATCGATCGCGGTGACGGCGGTGGTGGCCGAAGAATTCGGGGTGCTGGCCGGGGGACGTGTCAGTTTCTTTGCGGTTTTATTACACGGCTCGCCGGAGGTGGCAATTTGTTGAAGCCCGCGTTGTCAAAGACCGGAAGTAGGTCCCTCACTCTTTGTCCCGCGCCGATCGACGCCAGCTCGGTCCATCTGCAATAGCGAGACACGAGAAAGAGGTACTTCCCGGCACGATTTTTTTTCCCACAGCGATCCGTTCCCTCCCCTCCCCTCCCCTATCTCCTCTCCACCTAATGCTCGCTAGTCCTTTGTATTTCAGCGGTGTTCCATTAAAGATATTACCGGCCAAGTGGCTGGTATGGACGGATCGCTAGGTAATTTAACGAGGCGTCATTTTTCTAGCTTAGAATCTAGAAACGATAATTATTTCGCTCTAGCCGCGAGACTCCCAGATAACGAGGATAGATGATTTCCGTTCCACGAGATCGCAGCGAATCGCGCGCACCGAAACCTGGCGCACGCGCCGATTATATTTAACAGCTCGCGCGCGCATTTCGGCGTGGAGGATCGTTTAGCCATTTCTCGACGCATTCGCGCGAATTAATAACGGCGGCCCTGTATAATTCAGAAGTAACGGTCGTTTAAACAACCGCCATTATATTACGAAATTGTCGAAGGGATGGGAGGAGGACGGGGCGAGGGGAGGGGGCGAGAGGCGCGATGCGGTCGCGACGCGACGATAGTTAATAAATGTCAGGCAATAAATATCGGCGAGGCCGATATCGAGGCCGGCACGCGTAATTTTTAACATGGCCGCGAATTTGTCGTCCGATGAATCACGCGCGCGCGCGCGCGAGCCACTTCACGCGCCGAGCATGCACCAACGAATTCACTTCCCACCTGTTGTTTTTGTATTTGGCGAGGGGTTGAGCGGCTGGATGGGGCGTTTCGGTGGGGAAATATGTGGCCCCATAAAAATCCAAACCACGGCTCAGCAGCATCGAGGTCTCCTCCACACTGGCCAGAGTAACCCTTATAACGGGTGGCCCCGTATAAATCGTCGCCGGCTCGTTGAGGCTCTGCGCATCGCTCTTTAGCTTGTCATTGATGGTCTTCACTGATTTATTTAACACACAATTTTATTGCGGGGAGACAGTTTCACGTATCGCGCTAACTAATGGCGCTTTTGAATGCGCGCGCATGCGCACTGTCGCGAATTCGCGCCGAATACATTGTTAACTGGCGGGATTTGGCGTCTGACGTTGGCGCGAAATGCGAAGAAACGCAACAAAGACAGCGGCGAGTAATCGACACCACCGTGATCGAGACTGCTCTCCGATAATGAGCGATCGTTGATTGTCAAATCGTAAAACCCGGCATCGAGATTGCGTCTCTTAAGTGACGCGTGAGATATTTTATACACGGAATTTTGATACTGCGAGAGGCCGAAGCGAGAGACAGGCAGTCAATCACGTTATAGAAGCGACACTATGGAGCTCCCGGAGCTTTTCCCGGGAAAAAGCGACGGCGTGAGAAATATGGGGAAAAAGCATTTGCATTTTCGTGACTCACAAACAGTCCCCGTGTTCAGGGGTAGCCTGGTTACTTCGACGATAGATCGATATTTGTAGAGAGCGTGCCTGATATCGTCCTCCGGCAGCTCCTCGGGCACGTCCAGAACATACACGGTGAAGATCTTGGCCGGTCTGCACGGAATGGCGACCTGTGCATCACGAATTATATAACGTATATCGCTTCTCAAATCTGTTGGGAGGAGAGAGATCCCCTGAGCAGAGATAAAAGAGAAACGGTAAGATGGTGTTTTGCTGGGAACTTTAGCGCGGCGCAGCGCGCACAAGGCTCGGAACCGGCTAATCGTATTTCCGACGATACGTCGTGGCTTTTAGCCACGTGAAATCGATGCGTCACGCCGATACATCGCGATATGTATCGCGGTTCGATACGAGTACGGCTGAATACGGAAACAAGCAGCGCACGCAAATTACTGTCGGGATATTCTCATTGTCCCCCGTACGAGCATCCTTTGTGGAGCCTCCTTTGTAGCTTGTTGCATATCTGCAACATGTGTTCGCGCCACCAAGAGCGCGGAATCCATGCAGATCCCAGAGATTAGTTGCAGAGGCACCATAAGGCATTTCTCTGTGTCAGGTACTTTAAGTTCAGACGGTTGTTGAAGCGAGCGCGCGCGCAACGTAATGCCCAAGTGTAAAGACCAGGGCTAATAACGCGTTGAATTGTTTCCAGCTGGAAATTATCTTATCGCCTCTTCGCGATCGAGAGAAAATATTTCTTACGCAACATTATCGCGCTCGCACTGATACCGTGATAATTAAACGGAAATTTTTCTATATATACCTATATAGTATATTTACCTTCTTGTAGAAGCGGGCGCCTGTCACTTTATGGAAACCCTTTTTATGTACCGCCTGAAAATCCTCGATGTTGCTGAATTTGAACAGGATGCCGGTGGCAGTTTTCGTCAAAGAAAATGCGCCCCTACACCACGTATAATGCGGAAACATTATTTTCGCTAGATAAAATTTCAAAAAAATATACAGGAAAAAAGATACATTTACCGGTATGAGACTTGCCATGTCAAGGATATTAAAATTTTTCATATTTATACGGATGACGAAATAATTCTGCGCTTAACAGCGTGCGTGCGTACGACTCTGACGTCATTCGCGAGTTTCTGCCGTGCACGCGGCCTCGTTGTCCCTGCGCGAACAAATTTCGCACTATCGGACGTAGCTGGTTTAATGGATTTGTCGTCTGGCCTGTTACTGCCTTTTCTACTTCGCACGACGCGCCGATACGATTTGACTGCTTTTAGATTCGATTCGGGAATGAAGCACTTTGGGATCTCTCGCGGATTAAGCTAACTGAAGGTCGAAGCAATCTAGACTCTCTGAGCGCCATGAAGATGAAAAGATTGCAAGTTGAATCGAGAATAAAATAACAAATAAAATCACAGGAATCAGGAGATCAGGATAAGGTGTTCTATCTCCTGTCAAAAAAAGAAAAAGGAATATAAATCAGAAAATCAGCAAATAATCGCCAGATTCGAAGCAGATCCACGTTTGCTTGCACTTTGAATAACGATAATTTACGACAACCGCCACGACCGAAAGCGTAGCTTTAAAAATCTTACGCTACAAACACGTGTATCTTTCCGTAACGATGACGGTATGAATTTGTCGAAGGAAACCGAACACGAAACGCGAAACGAGCAAGAAGCGGCTGGAAGAAGAAGCGTCGGCGATCGGAGACACCTCGAGCTCGTTCATCATAGTTATCGGGGTGCACGAGGTGCCGGTTCAACGTCTCTCTCGTGAAACGGCCGGGCAGAAACGCTCGTTTCGAGCGACGACCCGCCGAAGTGGTTCTCACCGGAAGTTCATCTTCTCGCAGATGGTCGCGGCCTTCTCCATGCTCAGCTCGTGGCTAGGGGTGAGCAGGAAAGCGCCCTTGGTGAGGAAGTCATTCTCGCTGACCTCGGAGTCGGTATCGCCGTGATCCTGCCAATCGGCGGACTCGCGACGACCTTCCTGATTCAGGCGCAACATCGAGCTGCTCTTGGAAGTCGACATGTCCTTCTCGTACTGAGCACTACCGTCCTGTTCTGACTGCGACATCTTTTATAGCGTTGCCAGCGAACCGAGAACCGAATGATCTCACGTGTGCTAGCCGAGAGGGAACGGCTCTACGAACGGCAGTAACCTACGTAATCTCGCGTTACGCGAGATCGATCACTCGAGAGGAAGACATCAGCGCGAGACCGGACATACGTCGTGCCGCACTACTCGGGATCCCGTTCCGCTGCGATCCTTTTATATGCGGTCGGATTGCCACGATGGATGGATGCATGGCCGAGCTAAGTTGACGACGCAGTCGGAAGATTCTGCCCGCGGCAAAAAGTTACCGTCCGATAATACGACCAGTTAACTCCTACATTGCTATTGATGCACGTACTTGAGGAAAGAATTGCTCGCAAGGGCGTAATCGTTGGCTCGATTGTTGGCGCGATATTAAGTGCGCGCAATATTTGCCGGTATCTCGACATAGCGATTATTGTTCGTATCGACGATATTAATCGAGTTGATATTAAGCGAGTGATATTGATCGTTGAAATTCCTCTATGATCTTGCAATTTGTCTCTGTTCGATGTACAAAGACCTTGTCTCGGGCAGCGATAAAGCGCGCGAGACGCTCTTTCCCGACCTAGTTATGTTTTCTGAAGCATCGCTTTCCACGGATAGGAAAAAATAAAACCAAAGTGTTTTTAGCAGAGAACGATGCGTCAGCTTTGCGCGGTTTCAATCCATTTCCGCGAAACGCAGCGCGACAAACTATAATTATTATGCTTTTCTGTGAACGAGTATCCAGTTCACTGCGAATGAATTGCGTGGGATTATTACGCGATATGTGAAATATGAGAAATATTAATAGAAACGGAAGCTTAACTTTTCTTTTTCATTCGAGAAATATTCTCGAACGCGCACACGTTTCGTGAAAGTTCTGACGCGAGCGGAAAAGCAGAGAATTTTCATGAATGCTCAAACACGGAAAAAAGCAATCAGGGAATAAGATAGCAATAAAAATAAAGAAACGAGCATTTTTGTTCAGTATTTTACGATTACTTTTGTTGGCAGGTTTTACAAACATCGTGGCTGATCGGAAGATGGGCATTCGTCACTTACGATGTAAGTTTTACTATAATAAATTATTATCCATACATCCAGCAGTGCGCGTTTAGCTCAGCGTACTAAATTACGTTCAAGAGATGCTTCGTTGGCGAAAGCGATATTACGAACGCCTACTTCGACATACAAGGCGAACGCTTCGTTGTCGTCAGATATACATTATAATTCTTCTGCGTGTACCTGCCTTGCAGGAATCTCCTCGGCGCGTACAAATCACGCGTCTGTCAACGTTAGCACGTCAACGCCGAGCAGTCGTGTTTCGTCCGCTTGTCGCATCGGATATCTCAAAGGGCGCCAAAGGGCTGCGGGTTGCCGCCTCGTTTTCTCAGGCCCTTCGACCGGTTAACAGGGTAATCGGTGGCGCGATCCATCCAGCATTACCAAAGCTGGCGATCCTCCGCGAGTCCGAATCTCGGTAGTCGAAGGGCGCGTCGACATGCCGATGCGTGCGGGGATCGCATTTGCGGATGCGGAATCCGGCCGGAGGGCGAGCGCGATGTGGGAAGCGCTTTACGCGGAACATCCGTTTACGCGCCAACGGCAAGAACAGCGATTGCGCCCTGCTTTGCGATTCGCACCCCCGCGCGAGAGCTCGACGATAATAATTCACCGCGAGGCCGACAGTGCCGGCGCGATACTTCATCGTCAATAATCCGCCCGGCGCATCATCATCCGGCGACGTAACGGCGTATACGCGCGGATGCGTGGGCGGGCCAATCAACGCTGCTATCCGCTCGCCCTCTCCTGTTGCTGCAAAGATGCCGGCGATGAATCGGCCGCGTGGGCCGATTTAATTGGATGATTGAGCGAGACGATACGTCCTCGATAAATTGGCTGGTGAAAAAAGGGCAGGGGAAAAACGGGTGTTTCAATCAGTCTCGTTATGGTTAAAAAATTATCGTTAAAGGCGACGATACGTTACGAACTGTTACACGAGAATTCGACCGATCGATGAGAGCCTCCTTGACTGGATGGATCTAACAGGATGTCGTACAGCGTTTCCCCTTGGATTCACGCTACAAATGACAGCAACGTAGGATTTTATTAGCCGAACTCTTATGAATCACGCACTCGGCTATTTCCCTTTAATATCGAGAGTTGATTAAAAAGTAATATCGTTATCCGTTATGAATATTTCGTGGGATAAAAAAATACTTAATAAAATATTGCGCGGAGGAAACATTCGGCATATGAATATTTACATTCGCGGCTGTGCAAACTCGAGGAACGTCAAACGAGCTCAAATTGAAAATTCTTTTTCGCGGTAAATTTATTTAATAAATTTATTTGATAAACTCCACGAATCTGACCGCGCGGTTCAACGCACGATCGAACGTTGAACCGTCGCTCGTGATTATCAAGGTACGGTATTGCCAGGGGCGATAATTGTCAACTGCTTGCTCAAAAAAAAATGCAGTGATCAAAGAAACGTCAACCGCATCGCTCGTTTGCAAACATAGCGTACAGAGAAAAATATCACGCTTCGCATCGGCCAGGAGAATACCAAACGCGCGTGAAATCAAAGCTTTCGGGAGAAGAAAAAAGACAAAAAAAGGGGGGAGGGAGAGAGAGAGAGAGAGAGAGAGAGAGAGAGAGRGAGGGAGGGAGGGAGGGAGGGAGGGAGATGCGACGTACACAATCGGCAGGATTGGATAACAGCTTTCGCGTGCGAACAACAATTAAACAGGAGTTCTATTTATGTGTCGCCTAGCGCTGCGACTTTTTATTCATTACATCGAGGATGTGCATCGATGGCAACGAACGTTATTATTAAAAGCCACCGCCGTTAAAATTCATCGCTATTTACGGGCGTTTATTTATACGCGCGGTCGTGCGAGCCGTTTCGTGCCGAAGCTTATCGATCTTGGAGAGATTAGCTATTGTTCCGTGAAAAGGGTACTTTCGCAGGATCTAATGAGAGTAATGGAGTCTCGTAGCTCAAGAACGCCTTTCTTCTGGATGGATACGCCCGAAGCATCTCCTCCTGCGAAAGTATCGAAGGAGGACATTTGCTCTTAGTTCGGCTCTGAGGAGCGAAGATGCAATGGAGGGTGAAGATTCAGTTGCTTATGTCGTTACTGAAGTTGAAGAAAAAATCCATGTCGCCAAGTGTCTCTTATGGTGTTGAACGCCGAGCATCTGCTTAATTTCTCACCGTTTCTCTCCCCGGCGAAGTTTCTCCTTCGCGAGGAGAGACTCGGCCTCGCATCCAAAACTCCTTAAACTTCATTCCGCTGCCCGCTTTACTTTAGTTATGCTTCTCGTCTTATTACACAGGTGCGCGACCTCGCGCGATATAGCGTGTCTGCGCGCGAATGCGTTGCACCTAATTTAAATTGGATACGTAGAATGATTTTCAAGCTAATAAGAAAGCCTCGTTTCAGACCTCCCATATTGCCTCGGCAGCCGCATCGTCGATGTCTGATCGTTGAGCGTAATATCGATTGCGTCTATTATTTAATATCGATCTATCGATAAATACGTGCCGTGCCGCGTCGCATCGTGCGATCGCTGCGAGCTTCGATCAAATCTAGATATGGTCATAAATATGGTACACCGCTACTTGCGCGAGTATTTGTCGCGACGCTTGTCGTCGACATAAATCGATTATACATCGCGATTTGCTTGAAACGTGAACGTCCATCATCACGGCGCCGGTCAGCGCCACGATCAGAAGAAGAAGAAGACGAAGAGCTAAGCGATGTGATCGGCTTGAAGAGGCGAGCTGGCGAGGTGTGGAGAAAAGAAATGATTGCTTCTAGCGGCGGCGCGCTCGCGAAATGAACGCCGCGTGACTGCCGCTTTGAAACGGGGATGAATTGTAATTGGACGGAAATGGAATTCGGATAGTTCAGGACCAAATACGCAGAAAGAGATAGATCGCCGAGGGAGAACGGGAGGGAAAGAGAAAACGCTCGACAGAATGGGACGGAGAAAGGGTGAGCCGTAGTGGTTGAGCGTGAGAGATGAAGGGAGAGCGAGAGAGAGAGAGAGAGAGAGAGAGAGAGAGAGAGAGAGAGAGAGGGCCGATGCCAGTGGCCTGTAACTCTATGCCTCTGTGAGCTTCGATCAATAGAGACGGTGAACAACATTGCACCGAACGCTGCCGAACGCTAAAACAGTTTGCGCAATCTTCGCGAGCGATTTTCCGAAATTACCACTTAGAAGGATGCGACTGATCTGCTCGAGTGACTTTTTAGGCCGAGCGGCGCTTGAAATTAAGCCCCCTCGGCGGAGAGAATTTTCCAGCTTCATTAATTTTCGCAACGCGCGCTCGTTGGAACGAGAGTTTCTCCCGCTATATCGGTTACGAGGGAATATCGATAGCCGCTTTCGAAAAAGGACAAAAGGAGCGGAAGAGCGTTCGAAAGAGCTTATTAGGAGAAACGATCGCATTAAATCTCATGCATTTTTCGCGAGGATGATTTTATATTTAATCATTCCATCATGTTTTTAGGAGAGACGAGAAGGAAGACTCGTGATCCGCGATTTTACGTCGTGAGAAAGATCGCGTTGCAAAAAGGTTAATGTCCTTCGGACGTAACAATCGTTACGCCTCTACAAAGCGAGAAGAAACGCGAAATTTGTTTTTGTTTCGTTAAGCTACCGCTATCATGACTGAAACACGAATGATTAACGTAGCGAAGCACTCGCGTCGTTAGAAATATTATTCCACCCCCGCGAGATTTCTGCGATGACGAAGCGCGTTCGTCGTATCGACGTATCTATCTAATAAGAATAATTTTTCACGCTTCCGCGCTTTCCCGCGCGGCGGCCGCGCGCGACAAATAAATGCGCGAGCGAGACGGAGCTACGTACGCGCGCGCCGAGACGTAACTCGATTCGAGAGTGAGAATTCAATTGACAGGCGAGTGAAGTCACGCGTGGAATCTATCTGGAATCTAACTATCGGGCCAATGACGAACTTGACATGTTTGATTGCAGACGCAGCGCGCGCGCGCGCCTGATCGGGATTATAAAAAGTGCCAGTCTCGCAAAAATCTCTCTTTTTCTGCGAAAAGTTTCAAGCTGCCAAAGTTATTCAGCAATCTCGATGAATGTATATTTAATATACATATACACGTCGGCGACTGAGATATCCGCTTAAAACATGTATCAGACGTAACCGATTTATTATTACTTCGGGAACTTTGTGGCTTACGAAATCATGTTTACGAAACAAGCTGCGGAACTGCATGCATTATCAATCGCGTGCAAATTCGCGGTCGCGAAAAGTCGCAGAATCTATCGTCGCACGATCGATCCATGAACTATCGATTTTACCTCGCATTGCTTTAACGCGCGATCCATATTATGGGTTCGCGTACGTGTAAGATTGTTTAGCCAACGCGTGCTTAATGCAGTCTCGCGCGTTTATTGGCGCAACGTCTGTCTCTTTTTGCGGGGGATGAAAGAGACCGCTATCCTCGGTAATAAGGTAGATCGAACCTAATTCTAACTTTATAATCCGTTCTTAACTCATGTTTAATCCAGTTTCAAAGCTGACTCATTAAGTGAAAATCGCTGCGGAAACTTGCTCGACGGTCGGCTTGTGCCGAGCTCCGTAATCGAATACGTCGAACTCGATGCATTGCTTACTTAGCGCACTCTATTACCAGCGCGCATCCCCAAAAATTTATCGTGCAACTTTCGTGAGTCGCTGCAGTCCAGTCGGTCCAGTCCTGTTGACGAATTCTTCCTCGGAAACACGGAAACTCGTCGTGTTATATCCGATACGTCCGCAAACATCGGATCGCAAAAGCGCGTTTCGATCGACCATGTGATCATAATCTAGGAACAAATTGCGATAGAGACATTCGCTAAGGATAGCCGCTCTGAAGATACTGAAGAATGCATCCACATTCCTCGATCTGATCGCTCGGAGAGCGATCGCGGTTTCGCGGAAGGACGAGATCCGTTCCGAGATTGAATTAATTTCGCGGAATTAAGTTAGGGCCGCGCATGCGCCGATATTGCGGAAATAATTCCTCGCAGATGGTCCTCGCGAGTTCATGCCGCGGCGTGACGGCACGCGCGGCTACCAAGTACAGGCTACAGGAGATCAAGTTCTCTCCCTCCTCTCCTCTCCTCTCTCCGTTCGCCGGTTCGCTTAAGCTCGGCGTGCACTTGGCGGGAAACATGGGAGCCGCGGCTGCCAGCGGCGCGCATTCGTACATTCCTCCCTCGTATAACGTATCGATCCCGGGAATTCTTTAGCGGTGCCCGCGCAAAAGGAGATCGCGGAATAAGAGACGGCCGAGGACGAGGTTAATCACGGCGCCGCGGCGACCTAGCCGACGTCGCGAGGGAAATGGGATACGCGGGGGGACGATCTCTCGGCGGCGACCCCGGCGAAAGGAGCGGAAAGGCGGCGGGAGAGCGGGAAGAGAAAGAGACGGCACGCGGAAGCGCGCTGAGGAGGACGCGGGAGCGATAATTTCGCGAGGGAGCGGAGACGCGCGCGGGCGCGAGCCGAGGATTAATTTAAATATTGACATGACCCTGCACCGAGTGCAGGAGAGGAGTCGCTAAACGCTCGTTCAATTTGCGCGTCGTCCTTCTTCCGTTTCTTCGAGGCATCGGCATAAATCAACACGCGTACAGCGTGAAAGGCTTTTAGAGCCAGAATAGCCGTCCGTTCCCCGGCAGTGTCGGTCTCGGCGGACTCTTCCCGGCTCTTCCCTCCTCGAAAAAGTAATCGCGACGATGATAACGCCGGGCTAACGTGTTTACTCGAATTATGCGCGTGCCCTTAACGGGGGTCATCTGCGGGGAACGACAGTCGAGCCTGACAGTCGTGGAGCGAACGCGATTTCGCGCTGCATTTCGCGTCGATTCGCATCGCGCATCTCGCATCTGCGTAATTTATGAGAGCATAATTTACAAGCGTTTATAGCGCGCCAACACTGCTCCCGCACGATAAAGTTGCGCATCATGAGGCACTCGTAAATAGCGAAAATGGATTCGTGTCTCTTACGGGAAAAAAGGAGAGAGAGAGAGAGAGAGAGAGAGAGAGAGAGGGGGGGGGAAGCAAACGATATCGTTCTATGGCGAGTACGATGTGTATTTGTAGCCCTTTCAGTCCGTTATCCAGTATAGGTTTCAATGCTGCCGTTGTATGCACTCGATGTGCATTTAGCGAAGTGCACATCCATGTAGAAATTGTCTAAAAATTCCCGATAGAAAAACTAGCGTTGGGAAGAGCTCGAGTTCTTCCTCTCAACAAATGAACTTTTCTAATCTGGATTAACGGAAACTCGGGATTCCGCCTTGCGTCGCGGTGAAGGCCGCACTGAGACACCGAGGTTGTCTTATCAATCTTGCCGAATGCTCGCAAGTTGATTAGCACGCGATCGACGAGCGTATCAATTACTATCAGGCGCACACAATGGCTCTCTCTCTCTCTCTCTCTCTCTCTCTCTCTCTCTCGCTATTCTTGATCAATGTAAATCTCGATTTAGAGTAACGATCGGGCGCGGAGGGAGGGGAGAGGGCAGACAGGCGGCCTTATAAGCGATCGTGCATTCGGCGCTTTAGAAAAATGATTTCAGCCGGTGCCCGTGATCAAGCATTAATAGTAACGCTTCGATCGTAGGCGTGACGCGCCGCCAGATCGTATTAAAATAGCTAGTGATTAACGACGTCGTTCACCGACGCGATGGGGAAAGAGGGAAAGAGGCAAAGAGGGAAAGAGGAAATGCGCTCGCAGGCGAGCAAGAAGGGCTGAATAGGAGGCGGGAAGCGCGCGGATATGGTAACGAGGAGATATGAAACGGAACGACGAGGAGAGAGAACGTGGCAAGAGAAGCGGAATTACGAAGAAAACTTTTGTGTCGGCTACTCGGCGCGGTAGCCTCCGCGTACTGCTATGCGGAGCAATATCGTGTAATATGTGCGAAACAGCTCATGAGATGAATTCGGGATGCCAGGAGACGGCAGAAACAAAGCGCGCGAACGCACGTCCGGAGCATTTAGCTTCCGACCATGCTGGATAAAAATGCGCTTAATTCACGAATGCTTTGCACGAGCAGCGAATATAGACAAGCCCCGGTTCGCGCGGAGCGAAGGGTACGACGTGGAAAATGAAAATTAGCGAACAACCCTCCGAGCGTTCCTTCGAGTTATGTCCCGCGACGTCCCGCGCGCAGTTTTTCATCAATATTACGGTTCTCATTTGAGAAAACGCAGTTGAAATGCACGGAACGTTAGACGACTTCTGAATGACCGGGCAACAATGTTTCGCGAGCACATAGTTTCCCGAGAATTTGCATTTGATCATTTGTTTGATCATTTGCGCGACACGTTTCTCTCGTTCTGACGTCGTCGCTCGGCGCTTTGCAAACATCCTTCTCGCGTATCTACTTCTAAATATTTCTCCGCGGCAAACAGGATCGCCTTTGACGAATCGCGTCCGCTCCACTGATCGTTCCGCGGCTTTAATACATTTGCCATTCGAGAACACGCGCGTTTGACATACGTCGCGTACAAATGCAATCTCCGAGAGGGCAAAAAAGACGGGAAAACGACGGAGAACTTGGTGAAATTCGTCTCGGCGAATTTCTATCGTATCGATGCTTTCATCAACTTTCTTGCGTTGTCGAACGTTTCCTCGCGGGATGAGCGTGTCGATCATTCGATGACGCGCTGACTGCAAAGAGCATTCTCGATTTCCAAGGCGTAATTAACGTTGCACGCGAGACCGCGTTCTCGAGTTACGTATCATCGATTATCAAAGTCATTAGCGAACAATGAGAGAACTGAAGGGGAGAGGGAGGAACGTAAGGTAAAATATAAAATATAAAACGCGAGTCATAGAGCGTAGGCGAATGGGGAAGTGTCGGGTCGGAGAAGGAAAGGACTGCCGGCGAAGGGAACGCAAGAGGGTTGACAGCTCCGGGGTGTCATAACGTATGAACGTGCGGAGGCAACCACGAGTTCATTGCGAATTCATTGAGGATTTTCCAAGTGATTTCCTCGGTTATGTCCGAGGGTTATGCTTCAGACGACGAACGTGTACGCTGTCAGGAAGGAACAAAAGTCAACCGCATCCCCGGTTTAATATTTCTCTCCCTCCCCCGGTCTTCCCTTCTTTCTTCCCCCACCAAACTCCCCGATGCATCCGCCGTACACGGTCCAAGTGGAATTCATAAGTGCGATTTAAGTGCGCGCGAATCCAGATCGGAACTAATTAAAGTGAGTTAAATAATGTCCTGTCGGGCGGCGCGGGGCGGAGCGTTTTCCGGGAAAACATGGTTATCAATTAAAGTAAAATTTCTCACCGTCGGAAAACTTGTTGGAGATAAATGATTCCAGCATCGGGAACTGAGTTTACATCGAACAAAGAAAATCATCTTACGACTCGGGTTTATCGAGTTCATTACTGCCGATCCGATAATTGCACCGAAGTTAAAACGGGATCTGAAACAGAATGGCGGAATTGAGTCTGGATTTGTGAATATGAAAATATCTCGCGTACGTATTAATCAATTCATATTTTTGTTAATAACAATTTTACAAGGATGTAAAAACACAGGAAAACACAGAAAACGCAGTAATTGAAGACACAGTAATTGTACCTTCGAATGCGAAAAAGAATTCGATTAACCATATTTAAAATAAAATCAATCTAGTGTAATATAAATTCATTTTATTATATATATATATATATATCTAGATACTATTGATTTATGTAGTTGCATTGTTTCATAAACTAACGATAATCTATTAGCTGCTCTGTTTACAGTTGAAATTGATTTTATTAATAAAATCAAGATCGATGAATAATACAGATCTCCTTCTCACGCGTGGAAAATAGCCTTGATACTAACATGATTTCCTAATAAACATGATTTTCGTCTTTTCATAAATATACAAAGTAAATTAATTTTAAAATATTTGACATTACGCGCCAAAATGATTTTAATAACTGTAATGGTCGTTCCGAAATTGTTTTGTTCGCTTACGGAGTATTTGCATTGCGCGAGCAAATGTGCATACGAATTATAATTAATATCGAATTTTATTAGAAAGCTGTTTAAATTGGCCAATTAATCGATATCAAATAAACGTTAGCCAATTTCCGCAAGTAACATATTTATATCGGCATACATTTGGGGCGTATTTTGGGAACGATCTTTACGCGGGAGCTCTCATTGGGACACCGGATTCTTGGGCGAACGAATTAGCAATGATCGGGGCGCGTTATTACGATTACCAGCTCGGAGATTCGGTGAATCGCGCGTATAACGATCGACGCGAATCTATATGGTAATACGATGACCGGTTTTGGGCGGGCGGCTACAACGGCGGAACCTCATGTAGCCGTGGCACTCCAATCAGAGCCTTCCATAATCCGAGGATCTTTGCTAACGAGACCATCGAGAATCCGAAGGGGGTTTCGCCCGATCTACGGGATAATATTTCTCCGCCGCGCGTCCCGGCTCCTTTGTGTATTTATGCAATCGCGGCCGATGCAGGTATCAGTTTCGGTAACTAATCTAAACCGCGTTAACCAGCTTCCGTTAAACCCCCCCCCCCCCATCCTCGAAACTTTAGCGTTATGTCCGTTTCGCGTTTCGCGTTTCGTAATCAACTTGATGACGTGCGATTGAGATGCGAATTTATATCGGCAAGGATTTTATTCCGGATTACCGAACGACAAGCTTTCTCCTTGCTGTTCGTATGTTTCTTGTGCAGATTTATATCTTGTGGATATAAATCGCGTAATTTTTATCTCCTCGCAAGAATGGCAAGGAAATATTGGCAGATCCGCGTCCTGATTATCGCACGCGAATTTGATTATATAAACGATGCGTGGCTGTTCATTCGATATGCTGTTATCGATATTCTTAGCAATTCCAATGTTTCGGTTACTGTAGATGATGGCATTAATGAAGTATGATAATTAGGCATTTAATTAATGTGATTACCCCTCCCAAGAATAGGGTAGGTTTCCCCGTAATCATATCTGTAATCTATTTTACGTAATTATACGATTACGTAAACAGCCGATTAGCAAAGCTCGCCGGATTACCTGCGTCGTTTTTGCAGTCAAATATACGATTATGCAGGCAATATCATTTGCCAAATGACGTAATGTTAATTTGCATTTGCACTCGTTTATTAATGGAAGCATTCGATAAGTGCATCGCGGATCACTGTCGATCTATCGCGTCGACTTGCCGCGATGATCAAAATCCTGGTGATCATGATCCTCGCATCAAAAGTGTGAACGCGATCTCGTTCTGCACGATTTCTTTCATGATGCACGAAATCGATCGAACGATTTGCGAACGGCGATGACCGTTCAGGAAATCAACACGGATTTTCCCGGATGATCGCGTAGCTCAACGTAGCTCTGGAGTTCCTGGAGTTTAGACCAAGCAACAGATTACTCCTCTAGCTCAGCTAGAGCGAAGCGCGACATGCAGCTGGTCGCTTTTGGCTCGCGGTGTCCGCATGGATTCGTATGCACGGAGATCGAGACATAGAGAAAAGGGAACCATTAACTGGCGCAATTATCGTTGGATGGACGAGGCTAAAGTTACGGGCGGCTAATAGCGACGTTTCCTGGCACTCCCTCGCGGGACACGCCGAGGAAGAGGCGCGCGAGACGTCAGACCGTGAAGGGTGAGACGGACTGCAAGGACTCCCATTATCGATCGTAATGCCAGTGCCAATGCGATCGTCCGTGAAATGATCACGGGAAATAAGCGTCTCGAAATACCCGGACGGGATATGTTACGGCATTTGCCGTCCTCGCGCCGCGACGACGAGCTTATGTACGCCCCGATGCGGCCTTGAAGAGGGAAACGCATCGTCATCTTGCCCCCTCGATTGACCTGAATTTCCCCGTGTGCTTCGAACGCACTTCGCGCCGTGGAAAGGCGCCTGCGACGTTGCCGCGAATTTATGCGCCTCGCGCGAAAGTTGGCGGTCTAAATTACGGCGCGGGGAAGTCCCGATTGGACGCGCGAAATGAAATGTAGATACATTCGCACGCCGCGGCGCCACATTATGCATATTGTCCGCGATCTATGGCGGCCACTCGGCTCGTTGGCACTTGGTAACTCGCGCGCACTTACGTGACTCACGGCGGAGTACCGCTCTCATTAATATGCCGCTAGGAGCAGGTGTATATTTCACAGGACGCGCTGATATTTGGTCCCCCCGTACTTCAACACCGTTATCTCCGCGCAGCAGCGAAATTCCTGCGCGGTATTCGTTGGCGCGCGTTTTTATTATGCCACCCTCAACGCAGCGGCGACCTCTGGTGAAGTCGTCGCGCGAAAAACTTCATCGGAACTCGCCGGATTCTCGCGCAGCGAGCTCGCAACGATCAATTCTAAAAGTTTACGTAAACGAATATATATAAAACGCATCCGCGGTTATTCCAATCGCCGTTATTTATGTTTTGCTCGCCGGCTGGCCTTCCGGCCTGTTTACAACCACTCGCGTTTCCATGCGTCGCGAATAAATGTTGCCTTTGCAGTTTGCGTCTCCGCGGCCAGAGATTACGGGATCCGGGACGATTCCGTTGAATCGTGCACGCCGCGCGCACGTGGACTCAAATATTGATTCTAATGTGCCGGTAACTCGAAGGACAGCCAATGGCGCGTGTGTATCCTCCGTGAGCATGTAAGCGTGTAACGGACGGTCCTCGCCCACAGCATTGTCCACCGTCGAGAGGGGTGAACTCGAGCACTCGCTCGAAAAGTGGCTGGCTCGACGCAGACGGGCGGAAATGTATCGACTTGGCGCCTTCCGGCGGTCACGTCTCGACGCACTTTCCTTCCTTTCCCGTCTGGTTTGCGGAACCTATCGAGATAATCGCACGAAATCGGTGAGATTTCGCTGAACTTGACCGTTACAGGCCGGTATGGATTCGCGGACTCGCGACATTTGCGAACGTACGTCGAGAGGTCCGAAATTGATTTCTCGGAATTTCTAGCGCGCGTGGTAACAACAAGTTAGCAACAAGTCACTGAAGAGGATGGAAAGATCTTTGACCGTCTACGTAGACGGAGATTAACGAGCGTTTCTAAACGGACTTTGCGCCAGCGACGCTTTCAACGATTTTACTCTCCCAGAGTTTTGCCTTTATCGGTTTCATCGGTGAATTCTGCTTCTGAATTGTAATTTTCATATTTCAGAATACGATCGATCGGGTGAAATCCGCCGGGCAAGGGAGGTTTCATCTCGCGGCTTAAGAGTACCGTACAAGAGATGCGAGGAGATTGAAATTTCGCGATGTCTGGGTTGCAACTCAATGTTGCTTCCGTTCACAGTTCGTGTAGCGAACTTTGTGTTCACTACACCTGACATTCGCGTGACATTCGCCAAGCAGAATTCGGTAGCGTCCAAATCGGCGCGTGCAAATCCCGTGCAAATTCCGGTCGCATAAAATAAATTTAATTGGCTTCCTACGAGAATTCCGCGCAAAATTCAAATGCCGGACTTCATACAAGAGCCGGACAAGGGACGTCGTTGTGGCGTGACGCGTGACGCACTGTTCGGTGATGCGCGAGTGCTTCGATAATTCGGTCGACGTAATAATAACCGATTTCGCGCGAAACTTTACGCACGGCGCGAATTATGCGGCGGAAATAGCGTGACACTTGCTCTTTTGACGATGCCGATTTGACGTAAAACAAACTCGCGTCGGAACGAACGGCTGCGCGGGCGCTCCGACACCTCGACACGCATCGCTGATAAATTTAATACGTGTCAGCTGCACGTTTCCGGAAATCAGGTCGATGATAGATCATGGGACGTTTGATCATCGAGCAATCAATTTAAAAATATAAAAATGTGACGCGCGCCTCTACCGCTCTCTTAATGGAGATATCACTGTCTTTTATTCTATTCTGATCTCAGCTGATTGGTGTCGTGAAAATATGGACGCGAAAGAGAGATCATCATTCTCCTTCATGACGAAAGATCTGTAAACGTAGCGCGATGAGATTCGCACTTCCAAACTGAAATAGAGAAGCAGATGCTTCGCTTGTCGGCGTATTTTCCCTTCCGCGACATCGCTGAAAGTTCCGCTGAATATTTGAGATCTCCCCTATGCTGTGCCGGTTCTTTTCTCATCCACGACGCGTGATTACATAATTTTAGACTACACCATTTAATGCCTCGGCATTTGCCACTCCGGGTTATCAAGAAGTTTGAAGTTTCGAGGCGATTATCTCGTGCACATCTCGTTCGTTCGTTGATCATTTCACATCAATCGTTCCGTGTCCAGCCAATTCGTCGGCTGAACAAATACTTCGTAATCGACGAAACAATTTACGACGAAATAATTACGGTGCTAACGAACGAATGAGAAAATGCAAAATGCAAAATCTTGAACAATTGCAACTGCGATCGCGTCCTTCTCCTTAGGCTAACAAAGCACTCGTCGGCATCACCCCCTGGATCGGCGATGAGAGAGCCTCGTAACGGCGCTCGTACGCATACACACCCTTGCGGTGTCCTTGGAAGAACGACGAGGAGTGGTACCAAATGATGGAGACACCGAGGCCTGCCGTAATATAATCGAAGGCACACGTGAACGCTCGCACACTCGTGTACCCGTGCAATCGTACCTCTCCCTCCCCCCCCCTCTCTCTCTCTCTCTCTCTCGCTCTTTTTCTCTCGTAAAAGGTGGGACGTATATACTAATGGAGGAACCCCGAGCCCAACCCACGCGGATCACGGATGGGTGCGGCATTCTACTCTGGCTAATGCGTGGGTGTGCCGCGCGCGTAACAGTGCCTTAAGTAATTGTTTATTGCCATCGCTCGTCGGCCGGCAGCCGCTCTTCGATCTGCTGCTCCCCGTCGAAAAAGCACCTCGTGGCTCGCCCAGCTATCGCGCAGCGGTGGCTCTTATCCGCGCGAGGAAGCGCCACGGCGATAAATCCCGCCGCGCGTGCCAGGGCGGCCGCGGCCGCGCGGAATGCGATTTCGGCCATTACTTTTCCAACGAGCGTCGTTGAGCCGATTTCCGGACGCGAGGGCTGAGCGGCCCCCCCCCCCCCCGCCCGTCAGATCGGCGGAAGGATCTCTCCTTTGTCGCCCTCTGCCCTTGAAGGGCGCTGTGCGTCGCGGCGTTATCGCTGAGATCGATGAGAGATCGATCGAGGCTCCGTCGAGGAGCTCCTTGACGGAGCGAATTAAATAATGCATATTAAATGATACGATAAGCTAATTTCCAGCGGCGGCGTTCATTGAGTCCATTTCCATTAAATTTCATTTCAAATCCCATAAAGCATTAGATCGCGCGATCCGCCGGAGCTTACGCGGGCGGGCGTAAGCCCTGCGGAGCTCTTCCGGACCGCCGTGCCATCGTTATCCAACGTTTAAAAGTTATGAGCTGCTTTAATTGCGGATTACGCACTCGGCATTTACGCGGCAAGGTTAAGTAACAACGTCGCAGCGCGCGTGCGCGCGCGCGCCGTTTAAATGAATTACAAATCGCGCTGATCGTGTCACTTGGCGATGAACGGCGCGTATCCGCGCTAGTGATAAGCAGCTTTCTAATAACGCGCAGAGCAAACGAAGCGCGAAATGAGGTTTTATGCAACGGGGCTTGGTTATCGACCGTTTCGAAATTATCGCGGTTTTAATTAGAATCCCGTATAGAGGGATTCCCCATTAGCAAATGGCAAGATGTAATTAAAGAGATAAAGTAATCTTACATATGTACAATGCTGTACACCGCTGTTATGGGAATTACAATATTAAAATTATTAACTGTAAGATTGCACTGTTATGTTAAAAATTACATTATGCGCAATTGCGCACGATGCAAAAAAGAATTGGAGCGAAGGTGGAGGCCTGGAGACCTTCCAGGAAATCCAACTACCGTTTTATACATCGCGACTGTTGAAACTGCACTCTACATCAGCTTCCTTTATCCTTCTTTCTCCAAAGAGCAACTGGTGTTGTCCCGGAAGGCTATTATTTCAAGTTCCAACCATTTTGCGCTAATATCCGGTTTCAGGTCGATTAACTTTCACCTCGATTCGGCCGGTCCTTTGGTTCTCTCCAGGGAGCTAAGATTAGAAAGAGACGATAAGTAATCTAAGCCACAAGTAAAATTAACGCGGCGAAACAGGCCGCGAGCGGTGTAACCCAAGCCGCAACTAAAATTAACTGGCAAAACGCGCCGTGAACAATCGAAGCGCGAATCGGGCACAGGCGCGAAGAACGTTTAGCTTTTATCCGAACCATTTTTGTAGCCGTTCCGCTACAAATAGACAAACATTTAGCTGGGGTGCTTTCGCGAGAGCTCAGGATCAAATAGACCGGTGTAATTTCCTAATGCAGCGGCGGGAATATCGCCGCAGCGCGGAGAATATACTCGTCGCGCCCGCGCGCGATGCTCCTCCTAATCAGCGCGGCATCATTTAAAAGCTATAGCGTCCCGCTTTAATTGCAGATTACAAGCTCGTCGTTTACGCGGCGGCGTTCA
The DNA here is from genome assembly GCA_020341155.1 of Eciton burchellii. Classification (NCBI taxonomy): domain Eukaryota; kingdom Metazoa; phylum Arthropoda; class Insecta; order Hymenoptera; family Formicidae; genus Eciton; species Eciton burchellii. The sequence continues at coordinate 428,301 of JAHMML010000020.1, read as the reverse complement.
AGGCGGCATTTCGGGTATCGTGGCTTCGCCGCTGCGCTAATGACGGTAATTATCTATGGGTCGTTGTGTCCTACACGGCGCCCGCGCTCGTGCACACAGACACGGCATCACACGGCACACGGCATAATCGTTCGCCTGATGTAACCAGCCCACTTTCCACCCTCCACCGGAGGGTGGCCTCGTGTTGGCCGAGAGGGTGTTCCCGCGGCGTCCTGGAGAGAAGTCAATTTTCATTTAAGTTTAGGGTGCGCCGGCACGCTATCGTTTCTCCGCGAAATTATATCATTGCGAGTACGAGGCCCGCCCAGCGCGACGCTTCCGTTCGATCATCAACAAGAAGAGCGCGGATCTTTAACGTGACCATCGAATGACCATCGAATGGACGTCCAAGTTACCATTCGTCTTGGTTAGTGGCCACAGATTTCGCCCGTAAGCGTAACTTCGACCGTTACACCGCAAATTAACCGCCATGTTTCTTAATCGATTCGTGCTACTTTCAAGTATTTGCGATTCTTGCGAAGATGAAGATGGCATAGGACGCCAAGTGGGAGTAGAAATCGCTTCGCGTTCGTACGCTCATGCAGAAGAGGAACGCATCGTGTCGTTTATCGGGTCGATGAAACTTTCATGATTGCGGCAGGTAGGGAATAGCGGCGATGCAGACGTTTCCTCGTACCATCCGACCTCCGTCGCCGATGTTCTTCCGGATTTGTCCAGCGGCAAATGTGCAGATCGCGTGTTACATCTGTCGCGCAGACCGAGCGCGCAGCGATGCGAATTACTTACTTTCGTATGTCTATCAGAAGCCATTTTATTATACGACGCGCGCGTATTCTGCGCGCGTATTAATCACCAAATCGCACGGTGCAAACAAGCTAATTAATCGAGGGAATTTAATTAATCCGCTCCCGCGCGGCGGTCGATGCGCGGGGGCAAAAGTTATGATTCTCGCACACGCAACTTGGCATGCCACCCTTCTCTTTCTCTTTCTCGCCCCCCCCTTTCGCTTTTCCTCTCCCTCGCACGGTCTCCCTATCGTTCCAGCCTCTCGTTCGTCGCTTCTCCCGCCAACCCTCGTTCATCTCCAGCTCGTTTCACCCTCGGCTATCGAGCCGTGCCCAGTCGGCTGTAACGAAAATTGACTTTCTTGCGGGAACGAGAGAAAGCGCGGGGGAGATAGAGTATATCGCCGTGTCGGGACCCAGTTTCGACTTCTCGCTTTTGGCCGGCGCGCTGCTGCTATATCGCGCGCGCGCTTTTTCGAGGTCGCTTCCGCGAACCCCGTCAAATTTTCCAGGCGATTGATAAAAAAGAAACGCCGATTCGCCGCGTTTTCACCGCCCGGCCCGGTTGATGTAATCGAATTGGATATTGACGGCTGATACGAAAATGCACTTCCGTGGTACATCGACGCGATATATCGTGGCTCCGCGTGTAGCCGCTACACATGGAGTAAGAAATAGTGGAGCCTGCACTTTTCTTCGTTCCTCTTCGCTTATCCCGAGCGCGTTTCACTCCCTTCTTTTGCCGGAATCAACCGCGATAATCGCGATTGATGTATTCCTCGGTAATGGGAAAACTTGAGGTTCCCTGCAAACTTTACGGCTGGTAATTACTTCTCATGTTTGGGTCTTACTATTATCTGGGCTAGCAGAAGCTATTTAGAATAACGCGAACATCTTTAGAAATAAATATCCCTTAATTCGGAGCGCAGAAAGTGACGCCGGCCGGGGGGGGGGACGAGGGGGGAGGGGGAGGGGGGAGGAAGTGTAATAAAGTTGCGCGGCACGGGAAATTTGAGGATAATAAATCGCAGGATTTGCTATTCCGCGAGCTTCCCCTTCAGACTTCCCCCTCCCCCTCCGCCCTCGCGGCAAAAAGTTCAATATCTGGATAGCTGTTCTGAAAAAAGGATAGAAAGTTTGCGCAACGTTATTGAAGATCCTATAGAGGACCGATAAAACTTTTTTATTGTTGTATAAATATTTCTCACATCGGTATTACGAGAAGAGAGACGTTGCGCGCGAGATGAGAAATCGAGTCGATCGAGAATCCAGCACATCTTGCTATTAGACGTAGATATCCACTTTTGAATCCGAACGGAGAGGAGACTCTCAACATCGATCTCAACATCGCAGCGTTGATGTGATATCGAGGGCAGCCGCGTTTTCATCGATGCAAAATCATTATCCAAATCCGCTTCTCATGGCCCGTCAGCCGCTCTTCCGTCCCGTCCCGTCCCCGAGCAAGGGACTCAAATTATGCCGGATATTTGCGACAATTCCCAGCGATTAGCTGTTCGCCGAAGAACGTGCTTTCGCGCTTCATCGCTTTGATGCATTCGACGACCTTTCTGTCGCGCTTCATCGGCGCGGGAAGGCAGCTGTTGGTCGCGTTACTTCTCGGACACCCGCAGCATTCATCGGCTATTAACAGCCGAGGTAAAGCCTGCTCGTCTGTGTGTGAGGGTTGCAAGGTGTAGCTGTACCATCTGCTCGTGCACGTGGCCCTGGCACGTGTTGCCAGCTGATAATAACCGCTGCCGCTACATCGACGCACGTCAGATTTTCACGCTGGAGATACGCCGGGAATACATGCTAATTCTTTCCGCTCGATTATTGACTTTGCGGATAAATCGGCATCGCCGTCATCCGCGTACTTGTATTTTACGGATCAGTTTGCCGAAATCAGCTTGCGCGCGGGAAATGCACGTTTCCGAAAATTGGAGCGAGATACGTAGATAAAAGATACGCGGATAGAATAACAACAGATGTCAGTAATGTATTAGTAATTAATGATACAATGCACTATATAATTGATAATTGTATATCATAAATTAAGTCGCTCGTAGGGTCGATCTTTTTCCTCGACGAGAACTCCTCGAGAGGCGAATAAGAGAAGCTCGAGCTCGAGAGAAGAAAGAAGCTTTAGAGATCTCGTTAGGATTTTAGGCGACGAATTGAACGATTTCATTTGAAATATGCGAGGATATTCTCCGATCTAGTGCCAATCCCGCGATCAATAACGATACCACACCAAGTTTCGATCGGAGGAATGCTGGCTGTTCTCAGGCTGGCCGCTGGCCGTAAATAGAAGACCTCTGACTTTTAGTAACTCGAGATAATCGGACAAAGTACGTAGCGACGCGAAAAGCGTGAGGCATTCTCACCTGGCCGGGACTGCTCGGCGTGGGCTGTCGTAGTGATAGCTCCGGGCCACGTAACGCGGCTGTTTGAACAGGTGACTCGACAGCTGTTGTCCAGGATAAATTTTATACCACCCCTGCTGGGCGGCGAGGGTCGGCGTCGATGGAGTACGCATCGACGAGCGCCGTAATCGCCCAGCAACGAACATTCCATCGAACTGCCGCGGGGGAGGAGGGCGTTTGATGACTTACAGCTCAGGATATGAAGGCGTGAGGTGGCTTAACAAACGAATTACGCTCTTTATCCGGTCAGCGGATTCACTGCACCGCTTCCGGAACAATCAGCCTCCAGCGATCGACTAGAAATGGACAGCGTTCATCGTAGGGAGTTCCGAATCGTTTCAGTTATTTTAAATCGTAATAATTTTGCAGCTTCCTCTCTCGCGTTTCAAAAACATCTCTTTTCGTTAAATATTCATCCATCGCGCAGGATTACTAGAGTCTAGGACATTGGAGGATTAGAATTAGAAATATCACCTCTTCGTTTTTCGCTTCTCCGATCGTGAATGGAATCTCTCACTCCTCGCGTGATTTCCTCTCTCTCTCTCTCTCTCTCTCTCTCTCTCTCTCTCTCTCTCTCTCTTTTTGCATTCCGCCGTTCGGATGTATCTCGCAATTTACAATCCCGTTCTCGTGTTACTCATTTTTTCGTAGAGATTTGCGTGACGGAAAATACGCGTGTTTCCATTTCACAGGAACCCCCTATTATCTACACGTATCCCTTTGTAAATAAAATATAATTTACGTCTCTCTGCCCTTCAAAAGTAGCATCTCCGTTACGAT
>JAHMML010000020.1:336740-416738 GCA_020341155.1 Eciton burchellii | reverse complement strand
AGAGAGAGAGAGAGAGAGAGAGAGAGAGAGAGAGAGAGAGAGAGAGAGAGAGAGAGAAAGAGAGCGGTTATGATCGTGACAACTGAATTTATTGCTCGTAACGGTACGATTATCGCGTCATAAAGGCACAAAGGACTCGGATACTCCTGACAGCTCCACGCGTGAGCTAAATCGCAACTGCGTATGCAGGTCCATATGGAGCCCATCTGTTCTCATCAAGCGATGTATCTGCATTTGTTCGGTGAAAACAGCGGCCGAGCGGCAGGCCGGCCGGCTCCTCGCATCATCGATAACTCCGCATCTCTCTTCGAGATCGCGTTTCTCTCAGCTCGGCGGCCAGCTCCTGTCCGCGGCGTTCTTCTGCCGGTGACGGCTTATGCAATGTCGGAAACTGATCGAATTCATTGGGGCGCGTAATAATGTTTCGTTGGCTCGAGTAAGTTCGTTTACTCTGGCCTATATCTATCCGCGCGAGGCAGTAGCTCGTATCGATTAGCTCGCATCCGGTCGCACCGTATGGCCCCTATCGTCGCTCTTTGTTCCACATTGCCTCAGCCCGTTGCCGCAATTGCCAGATTTCGTAACTTAATCGTTCGAATTACGATTCAAAGTGTCATCGAAGCGCGAAGGCGACGTCTCCGCGGATCTCCTTCGTAGAGCTGTTTTATATATATATATGTGCGTGTGTGCGTGTGTGCGTGTGTGCGTGTATGCGCTTTGTTTTCATATATGTTATACGAAATGGAATTTATACGAGGGAATATTGACATTTTTATTCTTGCCTCGAGTTGCCTGTGTATAGATCGATTCGATTTCCATTATTCATCCCTATAAAGCCTCGAGACTTTTAGAATACATAGTACTCGCGAATACTATGCGATCTTTTTATTCGTGCTAAACTTCACGCGGCAAAATTGCGAGGTATATAATTCATCCGCCAAATTTTGCGAACGACTGGCCCTTCCGAGAGCAGGAAGCTTTACCTTTTCTTTCAAGAATGTTTAATAAGAAGTTACAGCCACACAACCGAGCGAAGAGGAAGAAAGAGAGGGAGAGAGAAAGAGAGAGAGAGAGAGAGAGAGAGAAAACGACAACTCTACGATGTGCTCGCACGCGATGTCTCACAAGAGTTGCCGGGTAGGTCCTTTAGCAGAGCTTTCCAGGTTTAATACGATCCTGCAAGGATCTCCCTCCGGAGACTTTCATTAGGAAGATTTACAGGAGGCTGCGAAGAATCCTATTGGTCTCTCTCTCTCTCTTTCTCTCTCTCTGTTACTTCCGGTAAATCACATGCCGTAAACAGCGCAGAGCTTAGCGTTCACGTATAAATCGATTATAAAAAAGCAAAATTGACATAATTATCGGGCTCGCACGAGCCCGTTATTTCTCTCTCTCTCTCTCTCTCGTTATTTTTCTTTCTTAACAAACCATCTTGGGAATTTCGATGTTTCGATTATCGATGCAATTATCATATTATCCGCTCCAGCGTGATCGATTTCTCGATGGATGAATACCAAAAGCTCCACTCATTCGTCCAAAGACGCTAATCGTTACGCGAGACAATAAACGCGCGATAACTGGACAGTGGAGCTTTCACCAGAGACGCGTCTAGTGTATTTTTCCGTTGGAGCTCGCGATTACATCCTAGCTAGGATCATTCCCCCGCTTCACAGTCGAGTGGACGACTTGGAGTCCACCGCGTCGACTAAACCGTCCAACTCGGACGGAGTCCAGCTCGTTCATCCCGAAGTCTGAATCCTCGATCCTCGATCCCCGAGTAGCAGGACGCGCAAGAATGGACGATCCGGCCGACGTTTCCGCAGTTTGTACGAGCGCGAGCTGAAGTCGACGCCGAAGGTTGCGGGGAGCTGCAGACGAGAGATAGGGCGCGCCGACATATTTATTCGATGGGGGCTGATACCCTAATCGATTTTCAATATTCCATACGGGCGCCGTGGGACGCCAGCGGAACGCTATGGCTGGCCCGCGATCTATACAGCCGCGGCGCGGCGGAATGCACGCGCGCGTTCGTTACTCGCGCCCGCCCTCGCGCAACCGGTGACAACGAAATGATATATTCGCGGGGATCGGAATTATGGTGTTACGCCGCGATAACAGTCCCCGGGCTAAGTTACGTGAGGAAGGGAGCGCGTTGCGATTATGTGCCGCGCCACGTGCGGAGCGGATTGGCCGAGTGAGCGATCTAAAGAGACTCGTGGAAAATAGTCGAAGAGGAACTTGATGACGGGGACTTGATGCCCGCAAAATCGAACGATCGTTCCTCGAAACCGTAAAACGGACCCTCCCTAGGGTCTCCTCGAATCCGCCCCTCAGCCTGAGCTTTCCTCCGGTTCTCCGACTGGCTTTCCGCTGGAATCTTCACTGTTTCAAATTAATTCGCGCCCGCGCTCGCGACGAGTTTCCAATGCGATTTAATCGATTCGCGATGGCGCGATGGTTTGATTTTAGAGTAACAGCGCCGCCGTCGTCATCGTCATCCCGCGGGCGCGCATGCGCCGAGATATAAGCTTTATTATCCTATTCGTGTATCCCGTTTCTATCGCGTTCCGTGCCGCTCGTTCTAAAAATCACATAACTACGACGCTACGATTCTCCCGCGATTCTCCCTTTAAACTTGGAACGAGCTTAAAAATTCCGAAGCCGAGGCGCACGCATGAATCTCCGCCGTGCTGCACCTATAATTCCGCGGAACATAATACTTTTATCGGCCGCTTTTACGACGGGCTCCCGTCTACCTTTCGCTCTCGCAATTTTATTATCTGAAGAACTGCGCCGTTTCCACGATTACCTGGAGTAGTAGACGATCGATTCTGAATTTCATGAGTTGTGCCCCCATTGCGGCGCGCGCCGCCGCCGCCACCGCCGCCGCCGACACCGCCGAGATACAAGAGCGCAGTTTCGCGAGGCCGAGGCCCTTTGTCTGCGAGTCCGCGTTGTACATCTTGCCGATTCAGCATGCGCCCTCGCTACGCGCTTCCGACGAGGCTACATCTTGACGTTACGGGAGTTTCCATAAAAAAAGATATTCCTTCGATTCCCGGTTAAATGCCAGTCGGGTCAAGCGTCCTCGCTCGACCGCGCATCCGCCAGGGGSGGGGGGGGGGGGAGGGRGGAAGGGACTGTAAAATATCTCTCAGCTATCGCTCGTTCGAAATTAAGTCAAAGATCGAGATTAACATCGGCAACATCAGCAACGTTATTATTAAAGACGCACGCTTTGTCCCGTGCAGTTGTCAGGAGAGAAAATTCTGAGAAATGCACGAAACCCATGAGGCCTCCGCCGGGAATAAAATGCTGTAACATAATAACAGGTATATCCCGCGAACGAAGCTGCGTGCCTTTCCGTTTCCGTTGGCAGGGGGGGGGGGAAATTAGAAGAAAGGCTCGCGACCGCGCGAGAGGACGGAATCCGCCAGCGGTCTCGGGCGGATATAAAACGCCCGATGTAACAAACTCTCGATGGCTAAAGTCGAGTAGTACGCTAGTGTACGCACGTCGGATCGCGACCGTGCCCCATTAATAAATTATTTAAACAGCCGAGGCAACGCGCGACGACGTCATCCGAATACGTAATACCGTCCCTTATCCCTTAAGCTCTTATCCCGAAACGCAGAAACGTAGCGCAAATGCAAAACAGGCACGTGCGCACTTCCGGCGAACGCCCGCCCGCATATGTCTAATGCACCGATCGCGCCCACAAGGAGCCACGCAATGCGTGTCAGGCCGGCATTGTAAACAGCTTAAAATAGCGTTGACGTCCCTCCCCGTTTAGCGTTCCGCCCGAAGCCGCAAGATTTCCGCGGCTACGCGGCCTCGCCGTCGATCCGGCGAGTTTTCAACGCTCGCCGCGACCGAGCATTCCGCATGCTTTTTATCCCCTCGACGACAACGACGACAACGACGAAGACGACGAAGACGACGACGATGTCCCGGCGTTTCTTCTTCCTTTTCTCCTTCTTTTTGCCTTTCAGCCTCATCGTGCTGGTCGTTTTACTGGCGCTCGTAACAAGAGTAATAGCGCCCGTGCTCGTTGTCTGAGCGCCATACAGTCCTGCGGATTGTTAACCCCGGTGAACTTATTTTTACACAATTTCGTGCCAGCGCCGCTTAAGACGCTCGTAACGCGCGTAAAGCCAAAGACGAGACCGTTTTTCGTGCGACGGCTTCAAGAGCGCTTTTCGTGTGCCATCAATATCTTGCCGTGAATAAACTTCGGGGAAGAATGGCGCCCGAGAGAGAGAGAGAGAGAGAGAGAGAGAGAGAGAGAGAGAGAGAGAGAGAGAGAGTTTCGTCTAACGGAAATTTCTGCTGAGAGCTAATCGGATATTCGTCAAATTCGCGATCAAGGATTCCAAGCGCGTATATGAAATTATCGTATATGAAATTAATTACGGAATTTCCAGTCTGGAATACCGGACGTGGAATATCGTAAGAATCGCGCTTTACCGATTATTTCGTTAATTATGAAGCTTTTTTTCGTAGCGTGGCAGATTCGCAAAAGCGGTGCGCAAGTCCGAAGAGCTGGCAAATCTCGGCCCGAGTGAAGACATTTGAGAACTGTGATTGCTACATTCAAGTTTAAATGAATTTAATACCTCGCTGAATAATCTCGCCTTGCCTGATAAATCCTCGTAGAAACTATCATAAACTGCTAAGTTTCTCGCAGTTCCCTCGCGGCGCGTCGCATCGCGCTGTGATTAGTATTTCGAGACAGTGGTAGCATGCCAGGTATGCGGAAATGGCTGACAGATAATAGAAATAAATTAACTTCATAAACCGCTGACCTAGAAGGAGCCGGTGAAACGCGCGAATCTGAAAATACCTCGCAACTGAATAACTCTCGTCGCGTCGCGATAAATGACACTGCAAATACGTTCGATCGACCTGATAGATGATATCGAAAGTGTACTCGACACTTATCGTCGCACGTCGCAAACTACGCGTGATCTTGTTTTTATGTTATTATGTTACCACCAGCAGTGCTGGTTGATCACTCTGCGTTGATCTTTAGGTGTACATAAAGATGATTGAAAACTCGGATTATTGAAAATAATAAAACCACAAGCAGGACAAGCGTTTAATAATAAGGTTTTAACAAGATTTATCATCCGGATAGTTAACTGTCATTTTATTCTAAATATCAATTCTGCTTTGAATTACAGATACACGGAGGTTTGGGAGAATTTCGGGCAAAGAGGTCCGCGCGTCAAACGAGATAAGATACTGCGGCAAAGGTAAAAATTGCTTAGCAAATCTCGATCCGTGAATTCTACGCTGGGCCCGGCTCGGTTTTTAATCAAGCCTCAGGCGCACGATGAATTCTCAGAAGTACGAGATCCGGACCAGTTGTCCGGGATTTTCGAAGGTAAACGCGTAACGAACGAGTTCCCGTAACTCGTCCGCGTAATCTCCCTTCCTCGCGAGATTAAAAGGCTGCGGATATTCTTCGTGAGAAGATGTGGGAAGATGCTCCGGTGGGATCCGGAGGGCGCCGCGGCGAGATTCGAAATCGGCGGTCTAAGGTCAGCGGTTCATCCTGGCTCACGCAGATCGCGACCCGGAGCGGTATCTCGTCGTCGTTTCGGCGGTTTCGTCCCGCCGAGCGTGGCTATATCGCGCGCGGGGGATGTATACCCGGACGACGAAGGAAGAGAGAGAGAGAGCGAGAGAGAGAAGGGGAATACGAGCACTCTAAAACCGCCGGATTTTCTCGTAAAAACCACCCTTAAAGGTAGGTCCCGGTGGCATTAGCGAAATGTCGGTAAGAGCAGCAGACGACGTCCGCGCATCACCTCCCGGTTTAATGTCAATCCTCAAATGTCACGTAACCATCCACTATCCCGATGTGCCCTTATCGCCCGCGAGCCCCCAGGGGTACTCTCGCGGCACGAACGTTTCGACACGGTACATTGTACCCCTGTTCGCCTCTGTCCACCCCTCTCATCCTCCCATCGCCGCGCCGATGCCGAAAACTTTCGGTTTCCTCCGGCAGCTCGTTATTCCCCGGTTGCGGTTCTCCAGCGCTAATTCGATACGTATTTGCTCGGAAGACCGTCGTTCTGCCGCCGACGTGGCTGGCCGCTTATTTGCGCGGCATGAAACGGCAGTTTATCTTTTCATCGGACAACATTTCTGACAGTCGGCCAACGGAAATATATCGCGTCGTTAAATCATGATTCTCGATCGTTTCCGTATTTCTGCCGATAAACCGCCGTCACGCCGCTGAAATAGATGGAGAGAGTCGGTCTAGCCAGAGTTTCATAACGGCACGGTAACGCGTCGTCTTTAACGTAACGAATTCTCTTGATCTAGGTGAGAACGGCGCGTCTCGCCGATTATTAATGCGGACGGCATCGGTGCGAAGAGTTGTCGCGGATAAAACGTCGAGTCACACTGTCACCGTGATGCACTAGAATCGCGCAAAAATAGATTTCATCGTGCGTTTCATCGTGCGGGCAGAATAACGCATAAAACGCACCCGTTCCGTCTGACGATATCAAAGGTACAGTCAGCATTAATGTGCAGCGCCGAATGCTGTAACTTTCTCGAAATTCCGCTAATACGACATTTTCAAAATTACACTCGCCGACATTATTGGCACGCGCTGAATATCGCTGCATGCATTTGCTCTGTATCGCCCTTTTCTATTTACGCCTATATATATATATATATATATATATATATATATATATATATATATATGTATATACACACACACACACGCACATCGCTGCACGGAAATAGCTTTCTGATTCTCACGTGTACGCAATCTGGCGAACCTATTGCAGCTGGAAAGTTATATTTGCCCCGCAATTGGAGCGGCCCGCACGCGCCCCTTAAGCGCGCCTACACTTGTTTCTAAACAGACTCTTGCCGGGGAATCAGCTCTTTTCATCGTTGCAGCGATTTCGCGTGCATTATCGATCCGGTTTCTCGGAAGGCGTGAGGGGGGTGGGGGTGGGCGGGGGTGAGGGGGAGCGCCGCTCTCGCGATGCATCCCCCCTTGAAAAATGGTGGATTTATGAAAAGAGTCGACGCTCGACGTCGAACGGTCCGGCTGGCGTGCGCTATTTTCTGCAGCTTGATTATCACCCTGCGGCCTCCGCTTTCGACTAAAAATAGTATTTCCTTTCGCCGTTACGTCAGTTTCAGACTGCGGACGCGAGCGCGAACGTGAAATGGCATCGCGAAAAGAGGCGGTCTATTTAGTAAACAAGATATGAAAATCCGTGCAAGTGACGATTCGAACGCGATTCGAATAAACGGTCCCCCTGGATGTGACAGCTCGTGCACGTGCAACTGCGAACGCGTCCGCGTGCGCGTACACGCGCTACCGTGTGTAATTGAAACGCCGAGAATGATATAGAGACTATAGCATCATACGGGAATAACTTCACCCGCGTGGACGGGAGGGCACGAATTTAGAATCGATTAACGTTTAACGAACGAATAAATTTCCGGAACGGCGACGCCGGACCGAGCCGACTATTTAGAAATTCAGAAATTTACGATCACACACCCGCTATCACACCCTATCGCTATCCGTATCTCATGCGAGCGCGTTGCGTCTGCATTCGTGTCTTCATCGTGCGATGCCGCTAATAATAATTACGAACCTCCCCACCCCCGCCCCCTTAACGGGCGGCGCTCACTTCCCTCTTGGAATTAAAGTTTCCCGATTACTTCCCCCGCGGGGGACATCGATTGGCCGTCTAAAAGTCTTTTTCTTCTTTTCTCTCTCTCTCTCTCTCTCTCTCTCTCTCTCTCTCTCTCTCTCTCTCTCTCTCTCTCTCTCTCTCTCTCACCCTCTTTCTTTCTTTCCTTATCGTCGCTCGCCGGCGCGAAGTGGCTCCGTGCATCGACAGCAAATCGCGCGGCTTATGGGGCACCGTAGCTACGCGCGAGCGCAGGTTTTCCCGTTTGCGATCCCGCGCAACGGTGGCTGGCCGCAGACCCGATACGCGCACTCAACGACTGCGAACTGCAATTACTAGTAACTGTCTTCGCGCCCCTCCCCTCCCCTCCCACCCCCTATGCGTCCCGGCATAGTTGGGCGCTGCCGTTATGCGAAATTTCCGGTTAATCCGACGACTTTCGCGAACGGACGGACTGGTTATCGGTGCGGGCTGGTTACACCGCTGTGCGGGAATCTCGTTTGGCAAACAAGATCTAGATTATCGCGTTCGCCGCTGTCGCCGCTTTATCGCGAGCGGGGGACAATCAAGCGGATGAAAATTGGATTAAATGTCGTCATTCGTAAGGAGCGACGGAATGCGATTTATTATTGACGCTGGTGTAAAGAGCGAACTTTTGCACCGTCTTTACGCGATGATGGAATATTTATGCGACTCGAGAGACTGGACTGTCTCTGTATTGACTGTCGATCTTTAAACGACGACGTTATCCTTTTCGAACGTAACGAGAACAGCCGTACGCTGTTCCTTGCGCTGCTCCATCGATCTTACGATCACGTAAAATTCGTTTTCGGCTCGTTTCGGCGCGAGAACGAGTTTTCAACGGAAACGGGAGAATCGCGCATTAAAACGCGAAACGCCCGCGCGTTACGGACAATCACGGGCGACAGTTCCGTTCGCGAGTGATGTCCAATGATAAATCACGTCGTGCCGGCTGTTAAGCGCGAAATAGAACCGGTTGCATAAAGCAACGTTCGGCTAATGATTTTCGGATCCGCGCTCGCAAAACGCCACGGCCGTAGCCGTCATGGCCAGACGGATTTATCAAAAGCAAAACATTATGCGCAGCCAGTCCGCCATCAAAACATCTCGATTCCGAGATGGATTTAGCCGGCGGATATCCACGCCGGTCCCGCCAAGCCAAGCCTAAATTTGGCGCCGATTGACGCACGGCCAAGTTTTACCGGCCGGCTTCTGAGTTCCGTGCGACGCAGCACGCCGCGCCGTGATCGATTTTCCGAAGCCGAACACCTGGTTCTCGTATCGACCACTCTTTCTCTCTCTCTCTCCCTCTCCCTCTCCTTCTCTCTCTCTCCCTCTGGAGAGAGTATTATTCGTGGTAAAGATAGATGGTGAAGCTCGAAAGGCTCGAAAGGGAGATGCATACGTCCGTACACAGGGCTGTGATCAGCCATTCTGTCGCTCGAGGCCAAACGCCGAAACGGCAGTATTTTTTCAGTCCTTCGATGTTTTATCCGTTGTTTTACTATGTATAAAGGTATCATCCGCTGTCCGGATGTCCGAATGGATTTCTCGTCTGGAAGATTTCATTTAGAATCGTGAAACTTGTTAACCGGCCGGTTAATCGCGATCGATCCTTGTTCCTTTCAGAGGAATCGAACAATAACGAATAAACGAATGGTGGAATTTAAAGAAACAGGAAAGATGCGACGAGGAACGTCCTCGAGTGTTCATCGAGAGATCTGCCTAAGAATACCGGAGTCTCTGGAATATTTATATGTATATAAATCAGCTGTCCGGAATCTATTGCCTCTAAGGTTTCGGTATCTCGGCTACAGCCCTGCCTATGGAGAACACTGGAGGATTGGTAGGCGATCGGTCGGCAGCCGGAAGAAATACGGCGTCCGCCGCATCCGCCGAAAAACGTTGTTAATGTCGCCCGTCCTTTATCTCGCCGGCGGAATAATTTATGATTCGGGCTAATTGAGGCGCGCTTGAGTGTTAATGATGCAAATTTAACATCATCGCGTAACATTATCGGCTAGCGGATTTTATTCTCGCTTTGAATTAAAATGATTAATGCGCGATACGTCGTTCGGAGGACACGAGCTGACCCGAGCTGCGAAGCCGCGGTTGGAAAATACAATTACGAGACAAAATGGCAATAATCGTGCATGTTAAGAGCAGATGAATTTTTCGAGGGAAAAAGGATGGAGAGGATTTTCCAGGGGCTGCCCGGGCGGCTTGGGATGAGAAAGAGACGTCCAAGCGTCGACGAACTGTTCACGAAACGATATCCTTAACAACCCGAATGTGGACCCTGACAAATGAAATATCTTGAAATCGCTGAAATCCATTTCAACTATGGCAGCCGTGGCCGGCTCTGCGTGGCACGATTTCGAGCGCGATTGTTTCCATGATAAAGGAGATGAGGGGACAAAAGAATGGAGGGGCAAATAACGCTGGGGGAATTATGACGAACAGCATTGCGGCGGAGCTTGCCAACTAGCTACCGACTTGTGGATACGAACTGCTTTCAATAGCGGAATACCAGCAGAGCCCTGAGTCCGGATGTCGATAGCGGAACGCGAGGTTTCATGCTAACAGCGAGAAAAGGAAGCGGAATACGAAGGAGCTGGAGCTCAGCGATCTCCTTTATCTCGGAGAAAATGTTCCGAAAGGATTCGCCTAGGAAACGGCGAACCGATAGGATATAACCGCGATCGCACATTCGTTACGTGCATCTCCGCGCGTACGCGTTACAGCCTTTACAAAGAGTACCTTTTCCGTTCTCCGATTTCTCCTCCTCCTGCTGCGTTCTCCTCCTCGCTCCTACTCCTACTATCTCACTCTCTCATCGGTATTCTTACCACTAGTATCACTAATATCTCCGATAACCCGGAGCGAAAGAGGAGTATCCCGCGTTCCACGGTATAATCGGTAGCAGCGTCCCGTAACGGGACGCTGGTCGAAGATCACTCTCGCAACAAGTGCAGCTTGTTATGCATACATCTCGCGAGATGCTCTCGCGAAGGGCACTTGCGAGCGCAGCTCGCTCAAAGGCATGAATTTGCGGGACCTTCTTTACTACTGTTGTCTAGTCCGCCCGGAATGACGGGGCGAGAGCTGGTCGTTTACGCGCGGGGGCCAAGTTTCCCGTCACGTGTGCGGGTTTTCTTCCTTCTCCCTCCCCCCCTCCCCCCCCCCCCGCTCTGGTCCTGCCGGGCGCAATTTGAGACTTAATTGGAAGGAAAAATCCAATTGAAATATTTACGCGCGCGCGAAACGGTGGAATACCGCAGAGGGCTACTGCGGGAGGGGGGAGGGGGGCCAGCGTTTACATCGCGGCGAGTTCGCGCGTCCGGCGTCCCGGCCGCAGTAACCTGTAACCTGCGAAATTAAAAGTGCGAACACGTGTATCGCGCTGGATGAGATTATGCAAACCGGGTTTACATTTAGATGCAGACGTAAGGCTCGCGCGCGCGCGCGCGGCCCGTTGGAACGTAAGCAACACGCATCTCGCAGGTGTATCATCCGCGTACATTGAGCGAACGCCGCTGTACCAGCGGATCTGCTGCGTATCGGACGCGTTGGAACGCGCGCCGTTCGTGACGTACGTTGACTTAATTCGCCGTTAAGATATGAGCATCGCGAGCGCCGGAAACAACGCTGCTTTCAGCGTTCGCAACCAGTTAATGGATAAGACATGTTCCCGCCATGTCGACGTTGACGTCTGAATATCGCTTACTTTGGAGATTGGTTAGCGTTATTTGGACACTTGCCGCTCGCATTAGATACGCGTCTTATCTATACGGTATAATATATTGTGCTCAACTAATGCAGTGAAATAGGAGCGACAATGTTATCGTCGGGTTCTCCCGGTTGCATTTGATAACGAAGCGCGAGAAGTAGGAGCGTCGAAAGTGATAAAGCGCGGTAACGCTGTCGATGACGCTTCCGCGAAGAGATTGAGCGAAGCCCGCAAAAGGAAAGCGACGCGTATCGAATCACGAAAAAAAGAAAGAAAGAGAGAGAAAGAAAGGCAAAGAAGAAAAAAGGAACGCGTTCCCCCCTCCCCCTACCTCCCCCCTACCTCCCTCTCTCCCTCTCTCTGTTTTACTCCGACCGAGAGAGCTTTTATATCGCGGATAGTTGCGTTTTTCAGCGAAAACCGGTTTTACCGGTTTCACCGGCGTATTTTCGAAGGTAGATAACAATAGCGACAAAGAGGAATGAATACGCGGTGTTTTATAACCGCGCGGAATATCGGAGCCGGTAGCGGGAATAACGTAAAGGACGGTAAACGCCGCGAAACGTCGTTCCATGTGAAACTATTTAGAAGCATTCTCTTTAAGCTGCGCATACCGCATACCCCAAAGGACGGTGTATAGTTTCCGGATAAAGGGCCATATGTTCGGTACTTGGAGCCGAGTGTATACAAATCCCTGCCCGTGAGCGGCATAAGAATGTAGTACGATGCTGTCCCGACCGAAAACATCCGGCCGGCTCTGCATATTTCATCTATTCCCCGTAAGCGTACGTTCCTTCCGCGTGTTTCGGCCGTAATTAAAATCGCTACAACGAAACATTTCGAGGAACGGTGCAGCCGTGTGTGCAATTTCTCGCGCAACCTCGGACGCGAGTGATCGAGATTGGCGAATAAAAGGACAGAGAAGGGAGAGACGCTGCAGAACGCTGCTGAAACTGATAGCTCGCTCGAGGAAGAGTACACGGTAACGGCGCGATAACCCCGCGGAATTAACGCGGTTAATAAGTGATGGTAATTAACGCTTGAATTAATTATCGCCTCGGATATCCCATCCTTGCAAATTGAATGTTTATAATACGATGTTTATAACGATTCATTTCTCCCTCGACGGTTATTATGGTTACAAAATAGCGCACGGCAAGAGCACGGAAAGAGAAAGAGAGCCTGAGCACAGGAGCGTTTAAATAAATTGTACGGGATCCGGACAGAGGTGGCGGGGGAGGGGCTGTATATAATCAGAATAGATTGTCCGCAGGGGGAGCATACAGAGTTGTTTAAAAAAATCCACCTTCCATTTGCCGTTATATTCGTAGTCGCCGGTGGAATTATGGGCCACCGTAAATTCTCGCATCGCGCAACGATCGCCATCGAACGTAAAAAAAAAAAAAACGCCCGTGCAACATGAAAATATAATAAAACCAATGATCTCGGTGTCGGCCGGATATTTACGGCGTAAATGATAAACTCCCACCCCTCCCCTCTCTTCCTACCTCCTCCTGAGGTAATTATTTAGTTTTTATTTCTTTTTCAGCGTTTCTCAGGATTTATCTAGCTCTCGGCTGATCGCCGAATTTCCGCGCCAAACCGTCCTAGAGCCGCGGATTTCTATTTCACGGCGTTTCGCGGACTTTCGCGGACAAGACCCGCGGAATTCATCAACGCGGAACCGAGCTCGCGCGAACCCGCCCGTGAGATTGTTGTTCTTCACAACTTTTATAAAAATAGATCGCCCTGTTTCAGGGCTGACGCGCGTCGACAGAGAGATTTCTTCGCGTAATGTTTCAGCCGTGCAGCCGGTATCGCCGGATTAATCCGCGAGAGGTTAACGACAGCGACCAAAGTCGGCATCAGCTGCCGTTCCGCTGCGAAGTTTGCTTATGTTGAACCGTTTGTTTCGTCCTTGGAATAACTCCGATAAACATTTCGGAGCGCTCCGTCAGTTTCGTGGAGGAAGAGGAGAAGATAGAGCGGAAATTCATTTAAATCAATTCAAATCTGTTCGGACTGTTTAAGTGATTTTTAAGAAATGTGCGGGAGCATGTCTTAGAATCTCTAAAAATGAGACGATTAAATGATGATGATTAAAGGCATTTTTATGTCACATTTCGGTAGCTTTACAATTCTTTCGGAAAATCGTTTCTTCAAAAATGTTTGCTTATTAATTATGTTTGTGTACGTGTATGTGTATAAAATATCTTTGGAGTAAATATATTCCTTGTGAAAATATTATTTCATTTATGAATGAAATTAAATTTACGTCATCAATTGTACATATATATATATATATATATATATATATATATATATATATATATATATATATAATATCATTAGTTACATAAGACATCTATCCAAGATCCAATTACGTCGTGATCAAATTACAATCAATATCAATATCTTTATTCGTAGCTCGCTGTTGAAACTATCGAAAAATAATCAATCATTCGTCGCGTTTGTCGAAATACGAACGAAAGCTTTTAATGGAGAGAAGTTGGAGTCACATGTTTAGAGAAGTTTAAAGGAATCTCGAATATCTTTCTCCGTTCTTATTCCTCGCACATTTGATATCAATATTTTCCGCTATTAATATCTTCAAGAAAATTTTAACATCACATTGTGACCGCAGAGAGATCAGCGGATTTAAGCAGCGTGACAAATTCATTTCCCGTTTCTATTCTACGGAATAGTCTCAGCGACAAGCAAGTTGAAGCAAGTGAGATATAACGCATGACATATTATATTAATACGATCTTTGCGTCAGAGAAATCTGCTGCATACGTCCGATTTCTTATACGAAAGGCGCTCGTAGTGAAAATTCGCATCGCGTGCCATTTCATGCCTTCGTATTTATCACGATATTTTCGCATTTCTGTTTCGCAAGTGTGCCTCGAAATTTCTGCTCCCAGACGTCAGACGTAAATCGAGGAATTTAGACGAGACGGTGAACATGCTCAGAAAATTTCATCCACGGATGAGCGACTTAACTTTTTCATCTCAAGCGAGGCTTGCGATTTGCTTACTCGAGTTGCTTCTGTTTGGACAATTAAATGGGCGAGCTTCCCCGTACGAGAAATTAAACGCCATTTCAAATCGGATCCAGCCGCACTGGCGCTCGTCCGGAGAAAACTGCGGATCGATCGATCGTTCCTCTCCACGCGGACAAACACATTCCTCGCGGGTCCATTAGACCACCACGGTGTCTAAATATTGCCAAAAGTCAGACGAGGCGATCAATCCCTCCCACCCCCATCCCCCCACCCCCTCCTCCCTCCCGATTAATCCGCAGGGCATGCGGCGTCGACCGAACGCGTCCGCGAAGCAACCCCTCTTCCGCAACTCCGAAAATCTTGGCCAGCTACGCCCGCTTGACTTGCCTCCGCAGCTACGTCTCGTCTTTACACGGTCCACCGGAAGTGCAATGAGTTTCTACCGCACGAATGGCTCCCGCAAATATTTGGACCAGTGTGCGTGTCCGGAAACTTGGCTAGCCGATCGATTTTACAATGCCGAGGCATGACCGAGGCGCATTGTAATATTTCACCCCATTACGAACACATGTACACGTGCGGGCGCACACAGACCCAGCTCATAAAGCCGATCGTGCTTTCCGCTACGGACTTTTGCTCCAATTACGCCGCTTAATTGAAAGAACGATTACTTTTCCGTCCCCTCTGGTCGTGCCAGAATCTACAGATGTCGTCACACAACACTTTATGCGTGTGTGTGTGCGCGCGCGCATGTGTGTGCGTGTGTGTATATATATATATATATATATATATATATATATATATACACAAAGTTATGATGTAAGAAAGTTCAAATTATACCGTATCGCAGCATCGTTGAGATATCTCGCAAGCCTGCGGTCTCGGATATCTGAAAAGTTGCGAGGATCGTGGAAACGCTGGAAAGTTCCGAAGATCTCTCTCGGTAGATTTAAAAAGTTGGGAGTTATAGATCCTAAAGGCCGCGTTTCCAACAATCGATGCATTTTGAGAGAGTTTTAAAGCGTCCGGGAAACTTGGATGAACTGATAATAAGCAACGGTGAAACAATGCGCACGCTTTTCGGCCCAAGTAAATTCCATGCGGCGAAGGGGTGCGGCGGAGACGGATTATAATCTCGCGATATATAACACCGCGGCGAGCAAGTGAATATTTAAGATACGATAATTCACGCTCATCAGTCGATTCTCCTCTCCGATGCTACCTCTTTTCCTTATTCGATATCCCTTCGTTTTCATATTTTAATGGCGGCATTCGCGATAACGCAGTTAGGAAGAAACAGAAGAACGAGAAGCACAGGGCAACTCGCTCTCAAAGTTCGCCGTGAGTGCAGTACCGAGCAGAAACGGTACCTCACTGTCCCTCGATTTGCATACGAAAGTATCGAGCAGTACAAATTACCGGGCAGCTAGCGCAGAGTTCAGTTACGGGCGATGGCCAGCCAGCGGCGCATCGGCGGGATAAATTCTGTCGTTTCTCTGGTCGTCGCGGGTTGCCCGGCTTGAAAAAAATGAACGTCTTGCTCCCAGGATAGCGAGTGGAGCTGATTGCACCGCTCGGCGTTTCGTACCGCGCCGACGACAAATTGCGAAACTTCTGTCTTCTAATGTCGCGCCGCCGACTCTCCGGGGGTGCTCCGGACCGGCTCGGTGTCCCTCTCGGACCTCTCGCTCGCTCCTTCGATCCCCCGTGGACCGCCGTGCGGATGCTGCATCGCGACGCGCGGAACACGCATCCCGCCGCGGTGAACTTTCATAAGCGGCGCGACGCGGACAGCCAATACGCACACGGCAAGCCGTAACTCCCTTCGAGATCCGAGATGCATCTCGAAGCTGCAGGAAAACGAGCGTGTCGGACGGGACGAGCTCGGCGCCGATTTTCCTGTCCGACGTTCTCTCGAGAACATTTCTGGCGATTCCTCCGCGATTCCTGCTAAAAGGGACGAAAGTATCGCTGTTTTTGTTAATCGAAGCGACTTTGACTTGGAATTTAATCAGCCGGGACGATGCGCGTCCGATGCATCTAAAAGACTCGCGTTTCTGTGTTCGGAAAGTCTCGAGCGTTCTTAATTCGAAAGATTCATTGGTCGCTCGGACGCATCGACATGAAATTTTGAGAAACTCCTTGTTCATTGAGCGATGAATATTAGCGTTAAAATAATGCGAGGCAGAGTATGGACGCTATCTGATATCGAGAACCATCGTTATTTTCCAAATGATCGATTTTGCTTGAGATTCATGTCGATCTTGCTCGACGCTCAGGATCGAGTTCGATCGATCCTCAGCGTCCCGCAGTCGCAGCGCCAGCTGCGTATAATTGCTTTCACCGAGTATCGGGGAATTGGAGACGTCAGATGGATAATAAAAGCTTCTTTTTATTCCTCGTTACGCTTCTTTTGTTTCCTGTCTGATAACTGTCGTCTCTGACGACGGAGATATGTTTGATTGATATTCTCCGGTCATGGCACGAAGCGATTCCAGCGTGAAAGAATGCTGGATGTCTTCCGTTGAGTTCGCGGAGGGTTTATTTTTCCATTATAAAAGTTGCTGCCTTACGTTACAGTAGATTGGAAATAGCCGCGTAAAACGCTCGCAAGAGTTTGTCGCAACGGAGGAATGGAGAGGGACCGATAAAGGAAAGACTCGGAGGAAACATCATCGAATGATCGATTTTCGCGATAACGTTGGATCTTTTTGTCCATTAGAACGCCACGTTGTTGCATTAATTACAGTTTCAGTCGCGTATAATGCTCCGCTTGATGGCATTTTCTTTCACGGCATTTAATTGCCGTGCACTTTCATGATTTACGATCCCTGTCAAATCACTTTCGAAAAATAATCCCAAAAATAAGACAGATTCCTTCGGTAGGAATCACCGATCGCTTCTGTCCTCATTCGCTTCTCTTTACAACCGCTTCGCTAGCAGTTGCGGTGATGGTTTCACTACATCAAGAAGCTAGCTAGCACTTTGCTGGCTATATCCGCGCGTCAAATATATTTTCGTCGTGTATCTTTACACAGTAGCGGCAAAGAGAATCCGACGCAGCATCGCACTACGTATTACCTGTATTCCGCTACCACACACACGGATGCAGGCACGTTCACGTATGCCATTGTTACACCGAGCACCCTCGGAATGCCTATCACTTCCATCCTCACGTCACGATGTAACCGCGTAGCGAAAACAAATGCGTTTGCCAGAATCTCGTTGCATCTCTTCCCTGGTTTCTTCTTTCCCTCCCAATTCCTCGAACCGCGATATTCTCGCCTTGTTCCCGCCTTCCTCCTCTTCCCTCCCCCYCCCCCCCCCCYCCCCCCTCTCTCTCTCTCTCTCTCTCTTTCTCTCTCTCTCTTTCTTCGCCTTAGCCATATACACATCTCGTGACGGATGAAAGCTTGGCGAGTTCCTAATATATTTTGCATCGCTTTGTAGAAACTGCGTATAAGAAGGCAAACAAAATTTGTCATCAAACGAAAGAACGAATGCGCGAAAGTTTCGATAAGATTGCGAGTTCTCCTTCTCTTTAAACCAGTGAGATGTGTGTTAGTGTTAGTAACGAAATGTTAAATTACCGTCCTGCCCTAATGTTACTTCTCTTTAGGCTTTATTTCGGAAGAATCTATCTCCGACAATTTATAATCAGAGAAAACGATGCCACGATGTTTTAATTAAAAGCTGGAAAATTTATTATAATCCCTGCAGCATCCCATTCATGTTTGCGCCAATTTATGCATAATGCACCGTGTCAGGCTCCTTTGTACGTAAGGGCCTAGACCCATAGTCGAGTTATCCGCCACTGATTCCATCCCTTCGTCGCGAGTTTAGCTCCAGCAGCATCGCGTAGAAGCGTGCCGCGCCGTCAAAATGCAAATTCCGTCCACGCGGCTCGTTGAATTATTATTTTAAGCCCCGTAACGGCCATTCGCTACGGGAAAATCTCATGAAAATTAATTTATTTTAATGCACTTGGTCCACGTCGCGCGACTGTAACGGAGAGAGAGAGAGAGAGAGAGAGAGAGAGAGAGAGAGAGAGAGAGAGAGAGAGAGAGAGAG
The DNA here is from genome assembly GCA_020341155.1 of Eciton burchellii. Taxonomy (NCBI): domain Eukaryota; kingdom Metazoa; phylum Arthropoda; class Insecta; order Hymenoptera; family Formicidae; genus Eciton; species Eciton burchellii. The sequence goes on along the minus strand of JAHMML010000020.1, from coordinate 398,235 downwards.
AGAGAGAGAGAGAGAGAGAGAGAGAGGGATGAACGGAGGAGAGCGAAGAAAGGCAGACGAGGACGGGAGGAAGGAAAACAGAGGAAAAGGACTGATACTCCGGTGAGGGCGCAGACGCCAAATTAACGTTCGACTCATGCTTCTTTTAACGCACTCCGCGGCAGAATTGAGAATTCTGGATTCTCGAGCCGGTCTCGGCTCAGACGAGAGGGATTTCCGCCGAGATTTTCCCTGTACATTCCCCCGTCAGCCACCGCCTTGCGTTTCCTCGATCCCTCCCCTCCCCTCCCCTCCCCGTTATGAAGACGTTTGCGCGTCGTCACTTGAACGACTTCCTGCCGAGATCTTTCCCCCTTTTTTTCTTTTCTTTCACCGAATCTCGATGCTGACGGGAAATCTATTCCTCGTATCATCGCTCGACAGCAAACGTTTGACTCCCTTCAAGCAGATAGAGCGAAGGAAAAGTTGACCTGAACCGATCTAGAGATATAATGCATTTAATCAAGCCAATTAATCAAGCTTCGACGAAGCTTGTTTTCCTAAATCTTATCGGACTCAAAAATGCACTTAATAACAATTCGTAATAATTCGTAATACCGCATTGGCGGTTGGATGATTCTGTATCCAAACAAATTTAAAAAATGTGGAAAACGTTGGCCGAGAGACAGCGGATTTAAATTAAACGGTAATGGCCAGCAATTCAGTGCTAATTGAAACATTTGCAGTCAATAAAATCGCATTCTGTAAATACGGCCACGGCATCGCGTCGAGACTAAAAAGCAGGGCAAATGGTATCGATCAAGTTGAAAATACATTTCTATACGTATCTAGGCTACACTGGTAATTACATTTATACTTTGTGCTTGTACCGCTTCGATTTAATTACTTTTTAACTTACGATTTGTAACTTTGGTTAATTTCACAGCCGCGCGTCGCGACGGAATGCCGCCCGCGCCAACCGTAACTTCTGAACTTTCATGCTTTCAACTTTGGAATATCTTCTCTACAACGCGTTCATTCAACATGTGGCGACAGAAAAGCTGCGACAAAAATTTTCTAATTAAACGCCATTGTGCGCGTGCGTTAATCTTTCTTGGTGTTTGTCGTGCGATAACGTTAACAAGATTATGTCGAAATGGGATTCTGGCCGGCATAGAACAATCTTGGACAACGGATAAGAACAGAAACTTTCAAAGGAGCTTCATATCCTCCAAAGCTGTGAAACGCGTTGTAAGTATTTATTAAGTATAAAGGTACTCGATTCGATACTTTTATGCAGAGCATCGATAAAGTTTATCGCGCTAACGCGGACCAGACGCGAGAGTTGAGTCGAGATGGCGACTTTTCATGCCATCGACATCGAGGAAGCACATAGACGGTGTCGACAATCTTCCTAGCATCTCGAGACGCCACGCTAATTCCGTCTCGAGTTTTCAATCCTTCCAGCCTTTTCTCGAGCAATCCCTCGGTGCACGAGGAAAAAAGTCGCATACAGGGTGTTCCGTCAGAAATTGTCATCCCTTCTTTCGTAATAAGAGCTTCCTTTTCAGGTCGGTTTTATCATCATGAATTTTTCAGTCTTCTTACGGTACGAGCTTTTATAAATTTCTCACGCGTACACGCGCGTTTTATGGAATGTCACGCTTTCGTCACGGATTCGCTTGAAAAATACAATTTTATTATCTGCACAAAATTCTGTTTGACAAAAGTTTTTCCTTTCCTTCATCCATAATCCTTTAGTTCGAAATTAGCGTTGACCGATTCATCGGGCAACGAAATTAATTGACAAATCTGTCGTTATCGTTGGCAATTGAGAGCGATGATATTGGAACAGCGTTATTATATCCATATTCGTGGATAGATACATAACGTTCGTGCACAATCTGCGTGCACGATGGATCCGCGGTTCGCATGGAGGACTTTACGGGACGATAATGGACAGATTTATGAGACGGCTTATCGATCCTCGAGTAAATCCAATTTTCGGAGTCGCGAGGGGGCGGATTCCATCCACGGGACATCGTAAAGATCGTGGAAAGGGCAAAAAGTTGCTGAGAACTTAACTTCCGTCCATCCTGTCGCTACAAACCTGAATTTATCAGGTCAATTTATGAGTAATTTCCGAGTCGCCGTCGATGATTCTTGTATCTCCCACTAGGAGCTACAGGGCGAGCTGCGGGGATGCTGGAAACGGGGTTGTTTCTCTTCGAGAAACGAGACGTCCAAGTTGCACAGCGACTGCGCGCTGAAATGAAATAATTGGAACAGATTAGAGAACATAAGGAAAAACGTGCGAAAGAAGAAAAAAAGCAAGGATATCGAGGTTTCATCTAGATATTGATTTACTCGTTAAGGGCTTGAATATTCAGGATCGTTCGCACTGTTGATTCGTCGTGGCGAAAAAAATACGCAGGCCTCTCGCGCGGTCCGATCTTCATCCTCGCGAATTTGGACTTTAACTTTCGGGCTTTTGAAGGTTTTTCATCGTTTGAGGACAAGCCGAGGAAGCCGTTTCTGCTCGTCCTTGAAATCCTTTCATAAAGGACATCCATCCTTGAGCGACCCGCGTCAGCGAGAGCACTCGCTACCGCTTCTCTCGCTTCTTCATCCTCATCAGCTCCTCCACATGTCTCCATCTCGACATTCTTTCCTGCCATTCTCGCTGTCGCGATTCTTGTTTTTCTTCTTTTTTTGGCACTCGCCGCGTTTCGTTACTCTGCATTCGTAGGGATGCGTGTAACCGATAAAGCGAGAGTCGCGTCGAATTCGCGTTTCCTCTTTGAGGGCGCGCGTCGAATTCGAGTAGCCTCGATCGACTCTTGTAATCGTATAGTTCTCTTGGTTCCCTACTCAAAGCGGCCTTTTCAAAGCGCCATTTTCCCTCCGAGTTTCCGTCCGAGTTTTCAGTTAACCGAATCTTACGAGACAGAAGCGAAAAGCAGAAGCGATCGCATCGAGTGAGCTGCGGGATCGGATTCCGCGATTAAACAAAAATGGAACGGCCATTCAAAGTCATTCAAAAATATATATATTAAACAACAGCGTCACGCGCATCGTCATTAGCTGCGTGCAGCTTTATTTATGAGCGTTTCTATGACGCTGTTGCTTTACATCAGTGTCACGAAAGCTGACGCCCTTCCCGCCGATTCATTCTCATTAACAAAGCGGGATTAATCTCTTTTCGCTATCCCGCTTCTCCTCCCCCGCGGCGGGGCGGCAGGGCAGCCGGGGKAAAAAAAAAAAGAAAAAGAAAAATACGCGCGTTAAGGGATTGAAAACGTAGCGAGCGCAGTCGAGCGTGCGCTCGACGGTTGATCGAGATTATCGAGTATCCAAACCGGGGCACGGCGCGTGCACGGTCGATTCGTCCGAGCCGGAGTTCCGGGGCAAAATCGAAGCGGGCACTCGAGAACTCGCAGCGCTTCGGTTTTTATTTCGCGCTCGCATTTCCCTCGGCTTTTTCCCGCGGTCGATCGTGGCCTCGCCTCGTTCCCTCGAGGAACCGGATAACCGCTCGGGAATCACGATGCCTGACGGTCGATGAATAAAGGAGACGGCATTTAAATTGTAAATGGCCGCGATATCCGCGCGGATGCAAACCTTCAATTAGGGCCCCCGCACGCGGAGTGGTACACGTACAAGCCGACGGCGTTCACAGCGAAACATCGGCGAAAGATGTGCCGGATAGATAGACGGTCGTTTGTTGCGATTTAGGCGAAGCGCGAGCTTGACGAACGGATAATCCGCGCGACGAGTGCGTCCGTATCGGGGAAAGGAAAAAGAAAAAAAAAAGAAAAAAAAAGAAACGATCGCGTAAAATGTCGAGCCTCTCGTCAGCGCGCCGTAACGCCCTGCGCCCCTTCTTTGAAGATATTATTATTATTCAGCCTCCTCGCGGAATCGGCGGATCCTCGTAAACGTCCAGGTGAAGCGCCGCGTTGGACGCGAGATGCGGAAAGAGAGGAACCTTGCGCATTTCGCGAGGGATCTTTGCATACGTACGTACGTATTCCCGACGAGCGGCGGCCTTTGGACGAGCATCTTCCGCGGCAAAACGACGTCCGCTTAATCCCGGGCTAATCCCCGATGTCAATCGACGGTGTCTACTGCCCGGGCGAGCGTTCGCCGGAGCTAGAGGGCGAGAGAAAGAGAAAGAGAACCCGCTGCGGGTGGGCGAAGAGGAATATCCAGGGTTTACCCAGATTCTAGGCAAAACGTCGGGAGAACGTTGCCTCCTGGCTGAAAACCGCCGACGCGCGGAATAGGAGCGGTGAGGGGGGGGGGGGAGACGGGGGTGTACAGGGTGGCGCGGTCGCGTACGATATATTCGCGGGTACTTGAATGTCTCATTTCGAGGGGGCGAGGGAGGATGCGCGGGAGGGCTGCGGGACGACGGCGTCAGGCCGGAACTTTATAAAGCGCGTCTTTGCATGTTTTCACTCCGGGCACGCACGCTTTTATCGTTCCTACAACACCGGCGGTAGCGAGCGGCACGATAACACGATCCAATTCGTCGTCACGGCACGTATGTGTACGCACGCGCGCGCGCGCGCGCGCGTACGTACACGTGCATGTCATGCATGGATACCGGAAGAGCGTGCGAGGTCCGCGGGGCGCGCGCGGCGGGACGATCGATCGCAAAAGTTACGTAATGAGTCTCCGCGTGCGCTAAACTCTTGCCGGGAGACCACCAAAATGTAGGTTATCAAGTTTTCGTCGGCGATCTGCGATGCGGCCACGCTCGATCGGCAAGGTAACCACCCTCGTGGAGGGTGGCTTCGTTACGTATTTGCTTGGTGGAATCTGGAACCCTCGCTTTCCGGAAGAAAACCAATGCCGGCGCCGCGACGCTTTCATCCGGGCAAGCGGCGTTCTCCATCGATCCCCGTCCTGGCCGAGTAGGGCGAGTAAACCGAACGGGCTATTTTCGAATTTGTATACGAAGAATTCTTAAAATACTTGCGTTTATCTCGCGATTCCCGGCGAAGAGAGACGTTCCGGCCGCGGCGAAACGCGCGGCGCCCGCAGCGGAGAATGCCGGAGAATCGTCGATGAGATAAATTCGCGGAAAGAGGAAAGAAGCCAAGAAGAGAAGAGAGAGAGAGAATGAAATCGAATGAAATTTCTTAATTCGCTCCGTACGAGTGCGCGCGGCGTCAATTAAATTTCAACATGCTAATTCAGGCGGATGCGCGCGACGGGGAGGTCCCGAAGATGACGCATCTCTCTGCATCTCGGCGCAGCAGCCCGCTTTGCTCCTCTCTCCCAGGCCAGAAATGGCCAGCTCGATTAGCGCAACTGGGCAACCAACTCGGAGAACCCGTCGAGTGCGATAACTTTTCTCTCCTCTCCTCTCTCTCTCTCTCTCTCTCTCTTGCGCGCGCGCGCGCGCGCGCGCGCGCCGTTGAAACTTTTACTCTGCCCTCCCTCTCTCCTCCCTCCCTCCCTCCCCCCTCGTATCCTTTTTCCCGATCGTTCTCTCTCTCGCGCGGCATCGTGCATCGAAGTAATCACAGCGAGGAGAGGTATAACGTCGCGGCAGTGAAACCACTCTCTCGAAGCTCGCCTTATCAGATAATAGAGCAGTCGATGCAATTATACGAGAGATTTGCGGAAGCCGGAAACTGCCGGAGAATTTTGTTGTTCGTGGCGCGCGTGAATCCGCGAACGATAATTAATCGTCCAGACGCAGCATCCCGATCGCGGACGCGTTTCTGGAAAGGTTCGATGGACGCTTCGACGGTTCGTCGCATGATCCGCATTTTCGAATCATTCGATCGTTACGGCGTCATTCCGTTATACCGGGAATTAAAATCGCGATTTTCCGATGGCTATGTCAAAGGGAGCAGTCATTTCTCCGGCGATATTTTTTTATCTCTTTTCACTGAAAGCTTTGTTTATCGCCGCTTCATATAATTATATGAAGACGCGAAATATATCGGAACGATATTCCATTATTTCCAAACACTTTCATTTAGGATGCAATGAGCTGTGATTTATGTAAATCGAATACTTCATGAATACAAAAGTGATGTATCGCATATTATTCTCTTTTCACGTTACAAATTAATTTGCATAATGATACGTTGAACATATTCCCCCGCAAAATTTCTCGTGGCTCATTTTCAGACAAAAGTGTCATGCGCTGAATGTCACGATGACCGCGCTTACGTAGCGTACTCGCGTACGTACTTACGCGCGCGCGCGTATTTTCGCATTTTATTACATATATATATATATATATATATATATATATATATATATATCCAAAGTGTCTCATTATAGGCCATGAATAATGAAGCACTTCGGGTTCGCATCATCCGCCGATGGAATCACCCGAATTTCCGGGCTAGGATAAAACGCGTCGTATCCATGCTGATCGGCGTATCGCCGTGTTGCATTTTGCCGGTCAATCGCGCCGGCTAGACCGGCGGTTCGATTTAACGACGACGGCAACGACGGCAGTAAGAGAGACAGCGATGACAGCATCCCCGCCGCGAACGAGCGGCGTGCATCACGGTGGCTGCCGCGATTAAACCGCGCCTCCTCCGAAGAGCGTAACGACCGATACGCTTATATTCCCATGACGTCATTGACGCGATCGCGGACGTAACGACGATTCCCTTCGATCCGGTACGCGTCGGCCGCGATGATAAGATCCGTAAATGAGAGCGCGATAAACCGCGACGGGATTGCACCGGCGTTCGAGGCGATCGTTCGAGCGCTCCGGTCCAAGTGTAACAATTGTTAAGTTCCGCGATTGCGCTGGGAATTCGAGGGCGAGTGTGAATGCGAGCGCGATCAGCGGAGGGCGCTGCCGCTGCCGCGCATCAAAGATGCGCCGCGACCGGTGTGCATCCTTATAATTGCAATGTCGGGGGAGGGGGAGGCGGWGGGKGGGGKGGRGGGKGGGGKGGKGGGTGGGAGGCCCGTTGTCGCGGGCGATTGGCTTGTGTTACGATTGGCGTCCCATAAAATTAGACGGCTCGTTTTTACGGCCGCATTTATTACGGCTCGAATTTCTCTCGAATTTCTCTCTCACGTGCGTTATAAATGGAAATTATACAGGCCATCGCCGCACGCACTCGGAAACGTCCCTCTGGAAAATGTCAAGATCCTATCTCCCTTTATGTTTTCCCTTTCCCTCTTCTTCTCTTTTTTCTTTTCCTCCCTTCAACTTACGTTCAACTTACGTTGTTCTCTTGCTCTCTCGTTGGCGGGAGGAGACGGGCGCGTCTCGTAGTCTCTAACTATTTGCTATTATACTTGCCCCGAATTTACATAATGCTCAACATGCAAAATACTATTTGATATTTCCACGTGAAGGAAATTTTATGCCGCAGCGGGGATAATTCGACTCGCCGGAACGGGGAAACAGTAACTCGCGGTAATTCTAAATTACGGAATATTTTAGCCGCCCGTATTTTCTCGCCCGAGTTTTCACGCGAGTTCCTCTCTCCGTCTCATCCGTAACGGTTAGCTGATAGCTGAATGACTGTGATATCCGATGCGATAACTCGACGCGTTTATGATAACCTGCGATGATAACGTGAAATTTCCAACAGGGAGCCCGCATTAACGGCGCGCATTTTAAAACGCCGTCCCGACACGGTGAGACGAATGCGGCTGTCGGGAATTCTGTAGCGGGGACTGTAGCGGGAMCCCCCCGCTGACTTTTAATCCCATTTTCCGCAAACATCTTCCGTTTCCTACAAACAACTGAATAATCGATAGTTACCGCCGCTCCGCTCCGCCGGATGCTGAATTTTAATAACGTCGCTTCTCAAATCCAGCGAATGAATAGACATTAGACATCTTTGTCGGCCAAGTGGCATTATCGAGGCAGTCGGCAGCGGGCGCGGGTTGCAGGGAGGCAGCAGGGTTCAAAGCTGAACGCAGCGACGTGACGAAACAGAGTCAACGTTGTCGAACACGCGGAGAGCGTGGGAAAATGGGAAAAACCGAACCGAGGCATGCAGGAGCGAGGTCGATGAAGCTTGAAACTGAAAATGAACTTTTTCCACGCTGGATCATGGAGACGAGCGATGATTACGACCGATGATCGACTACGAATTTCCGAATATCATTCGGCTGAAGGTCACGTCACGTTAATTCGCCAATTCGGCGAAGCGCGCTCAGATAAGAAATAATAGTTGTCGTTAGCAAATCGGCCGCTGTTTGCTTCTCGTTTACTTGATTTTCCCTGCAATCCCTCCCTGGGACCGTTGTAATTACATTTAGAACGACTAACAACAAGGACGGAGGAGGGGAAGTTTGCTCATCCGGAAAAATCGGAGCGAAACTCGACAAGATTTTCCAATTGCGCAGCAGGCCGGCGAGGCAGCAGCGCGTCAGCGTGCGCCACGCGACACCCGTTAGACTATCGCCGAGGAGAATGACATAAGACATCCCCGTTCTGGCTCGAGCGCCATATGACCGTCTCTGTCGCAAGCTCGGTGCCCCTCCGCGTCATGCCTCCCTCCTCCACCTTCTCCTCCTCCTCCGCCCTCCCCTCCCGGATCCCTTCTGCTTCTCCCCGCATCGCTATCCACTACATTCTACTACCGTCATTCCTTGCCCTCTCGTCTCACCGCTCCCTCCGCCACCTACTACCCACCCCCGCACTCCCACCATCGTGGCATCAGCGCACTACCACCAGCGCGACCGTCACCACTACTACCACCACCGTCCCTCGACCAACACGCCGGCACCGTTGCCGGAACTCGTGGTTGAAGCGAGAGGGAAGACAAAGGAAGAGGAAGAACCTGAACTCGGGAGAGAGTGAGACGAAGCGAGAGGGGAGTAAGGGGGAGAGGGAGAGATTACATGGGAAGGAGGAAAAGAGGGGACAAAGAAGTCACGAGGAGAGATGAGCAAGATGGAGGAACAAGGAGGCCACACGCATGAGGATGGAAGAACGAGGATGCGAGGAGGGAGAGAGAGAGAGAGAGAGAGTTAGTGAGAGAGGGGCAGGGGAATGGGGAGGGGGAAAGAAGGAAGAGAGAAGCTAGCAGGCACAGGCACAGCATAGCGTAGCATGGCACGGCATATCCATAGGACATATACACTGTGTCTATGGGCATATCGACGAGATCCGACAGCGGCCGAGCGCCACCGAACACGGCCGACTCGGACCCTGCGCGCTCAACCCAAACCCGAGAAAGCATAGTTGCATTTAAACTGCCATCCCACTCGGGAGGTTTCTCTCTCATCCCGAGTCCTGCGAACGAATCTCGGGACGAGTTACGTACGAGTTACGTACACGCGAGCCGTCTCGCACTTCGCCGTCGTTCGCGTCTCCCTGCCGCTTGGAGAAGAAAAAAAGAAGAAGAAGAAGAAGAAGAGGAAGAAAGAAAAAGAAAAGGAGGGAGAGAGAGAGGGGGAGGGAGAGGAAGGAGGGGAGAGCGAGAAGTTGGTCCCGGAGGAAAGCCCCGTCCGGGGGTTGTGACCCGGCCGCGCACAGGACACGTCTCTGACGTCAGGAGGAACGCTTTAACTTGTTGGATTCGACGCGAGTGTGCGACGCGAAAGTGAGCCAGTCCGGTCCGCGGGTTCGACCCGGTCGACCCGGTTCGACCCGGGACCCCACAGTGCGAAGGTGTCGGAACCAGATCGCAGGATCGACGACGCGATCCTCAACGCTCCTGGACGTCGGCGATGTCATCGCCGCGGCCTCGCGGAACTCCATCCGTTCTCGTCGGTCAGCATCGGATTTCCGGTAGCGCGCTCTCCGGTCATCCCGTTTTACGTCATTTCCGTCATTCCTGTCCCGCTCCTGTCCGTCACCGCCGCTGTCCCCCGACCTCGCGATCACGTTGGACTCTTCGGGTTTAACGCGCGGTCACTCCGCGACGCTGTCGCCTCGTCACTGACAGTCAGCTGCCGTGATCGGGACATCAGGAGGAATCTGTGTGGCGACAAGAGTGATTCTTTAAATGATGTACAACTAGATAATCGTACTTGTCGAGCACCAGCACTCGGAGCCATCCAATCCGTTTTCTCATTCGTCGCGCAGTCGGATTCACTTACGCGTCCGCGAGGAATCGGCCGAGCTCTTGAAACTCGGCTTTGTTTGTTCACCCGCGGGGTGGAGGGTCGAATAATTCTCCGATAACGCTCGTGAAATTTTTCTGAATACGCGCGTACGCGCGTATGCCGACGCGCCGACACGCCGCGTTTGCACAGGAGGGATTCTCGTCGAGAATCCGTTCTTCCTCTTTCGCGATTGCTGGCCGTGTCCTCGACGTGTCTCTCAGCAAAGGTTATCGACGATAGTGGCGGCGTAGAATCGAGTCGGTGCTTGGCGAGTGACCTTTCGGAGCCCTTCGAATCATCGTCATCGCGCGAGAACGGAGAACCGCGTTCAACCGCGTTGCTCCAGATCGAATCTCGACTCGTTCGGGGATTCCCAATGTCTCGTGGAGCATCGCTCTTGCTGCTTCCGTGCGAACACACGATCGGGCTCAAGCGAGCAAAGTCTAGCAAGTTCGAATTAGCATTCAAATCCAAGATTAGCTACGTCAGCCGTACATTTGTGGGGAGGTGGGTGGGGGGGGGAGACGAGGCACTGTGCTTCCAGCGAGTCCATTCCAGGTCGATGATGGACTTTTCACGCGCAGCGGGATGATGCGGATTCGCGATAGCAGAGAGAGAGAGAGAGAGAGAGATTGCGATGACACATTCGCGATCTGACACTTCACAGATCCGTACGCACACGTTCGCGTTCCTTTCCAAGTGCCCAATAGCACTTCATGAATCCCAAAATCCCATGGATCAAAGCGGTAAACGCGACGTCTTCCGGTAGAGTCTCGGGGAGAGCGGAAGAGGCGCGGGGGAAGATTCGGACGTTGGGGAATCACCTGCTGCTCTCGAGCGATAATCGCGCCTCATTGGCGTTCTCGCTGGCGGATGACCTCTTGGAAACGCCATTTTCCGCGTGTTGACATCGCGATACGCGCAAACCTACACTGCACCGTCACTGTATCCTTTACGCGTCGAAGGAAAATATTTGCCCATGGAAATATTTGGACCCATCGACGTGATCGCACAGAGCGCACGCCGCGGCGCGCGTGCTCCGCGTGTATTTCGAAAATGTTAAATACGCGTGTTCAATGCTAGAGAAGTCAAACTTGACGAGGCTGCCGGTCATCAGTCGCGCCTGATCGATACAATTTGCCGCAAACGCGTCACGTGCGAGAGCCGTAAAGTCCCATCTCCAAGCCGCGGCCCGACGCGGCGCCGTGAAAATTTCATTTCTCGGACGAGGCCGTAATTGTCAATCGACGCGCAATCCAAAATCGAATATCGGCGAAACTCGTATTACAACGCGCCGGATGCCGCTCTCGCCGCGGTCGTGGCTTGCTCTTTCTTTTCTCCTGTCGGTTAAATTTTCCTCGCCGGCGCCGATGAATCATCCCGGCCGGTTTAACGTAATCGATCCGCATGTCGGCGCGATTTCGCGACTCGTTCCTTTTTCCCACCACCCCTCCCCCCACCCCACCCCCTTTTTGGTTTCCTTTTTTCTCCCCCTCCCCCCTCCGGTGCAATCGCGAGCGTTAACAACGAGAGACAAAGAGAGACAGAGAGGGGGAGGGAGGGGGGGGGGAACGCGTGCGCGCGTGTGTGTCAGTCGGTGATTCGCTGGGAAATTCGTTCTCGCGAAAGAGAACGGCTCGGCCAGCCAGCTAGCTGGCGGTGGCGGCGACTTTGGCATCGAAGTTTGGAAATGCTTTGTTCCCGCTGAAAAAGATGCCCGAAAGAGGGTTGCGCGGATCGATATATCGGCCCGACTCGTCCGCCGCTCCCCGCTCCCCGCTCCCCGACCCCCCCCCYCCGCGCGCGGTTCCTCTCCCCTCGGGCGATGATGTTTCTCGCTGTTGATATCGCTGTGAACAAACATGCGCGCGCGCACGCGAATGATGAGGAATATCATCCATTGACAACGCGTCGGAGGTGAGATTTGGACAGTGCGGGGTGTATATCTCGAAAAGCAAGAGTCCGAGTCGAGATAATCGATTGTGCGATCGACGGCGAAGGAGCGGCTAATGCGCGAAATCCCGTCGAGTTTCTCGTCTAATTATACCGTTGAACGATCGGCCGAGTGTGCTAATGCAGCACGTCGCGTCTCGCTTCGCGCGTCGGATCACGGATTCGCGATTAACGTAATGAAACGTGAAGCCGAAGAAGCGGTAAGAGAAGAGAGAAGTAATGAATAGTGATTAGGGGCCTAACGTGAATTCACTCGCGACCGGCTCGAACAATCCGGCTCTGTGCCGCGGCGGAAATTAAGCATGATTTCCCAACGGCGGGGAAAACGCCGTTCCGAGTGAATCATCGTGACGTAACGTTTCGTAACTGCATCTGCAACGGCTCGCAAAATTACCCCCCCCCCCCTCTCTCTCTCTCTCTCTCTCGCTCGTTTGTCTCTCTCGCCGTATTATCGAGTTACGAGTCCGTGATTCCTTTGACACTCGCGCTAAAAATTTCAAGCCCTTTCTCTGTCTCTCGATCGAGCTCCCGTCCGCTTTACGAGGTAAAGCTTTCGCGATGATGACGCTGTACTTGTTGCGTCTAAAACTTCAACCGTGTCGAGCGAAATCTCTCGCGCTCGCGCTCCCGTAAATTTGCAGTAATCCGCGGAATTAGCGGCCGCCGCGCGGCGTCGATGTCGCGGCGACAGCGCGTGCCGCGCCGAATGAAACGGCTACAGCTGATAATCCGGGACGCGTATTCCGAAAACACGCGACGACAATTTCCGCTGGACGTCAGGAGCATGGGTTAGACGTATCGCGGCAAATGGGAGTGATTACGGTGCGCCCGAGCGAGTTGAATCCGGCGAGTCGCGGGGTGTTCCGCCTGAAAGGCGGAAACGCGCCGTTCGGACGTTAATTTCTCATTTTTCCTGATCACTTTTGCTCGTCGCTCGTCCCCGAATATCTCCGTTCGCGTTTGAGCTCTTTTTGTAATAGCAGCTAAAATAATCATTCAACAGATAAAATTAAAATTAGCCCCAATAATCAAAGAATTTATATTTCATCTCCCATAATTAACTATTGATCCAATTGTAATTAATAACCCAACATCCCCTACTCGCCTTTCCGAGAGTACAGATATAAAGGAGTATGAAAAGCGAGATACGAGGGAATCTCGTAGGTGGGAATCTCTTGGCGGGAAACGCGAGATGGGAAATATATCTCGCGCGCGGATGCACCCGCGCGACATTTATGCCTGACGGATCGCCGGGATGGCGTTGGTTTTGTCCTCGTTCCGGATTTATTATTGCCGCAACGAAGCGCGGCCGTGGCTCTCTTTGAGGTCTTTATTATCGGGCAAGAGGGAGGGAGGGGCACCTGGAGACACAGTTGAAACCCGCGACGAGCGGCAGCCAATGGGGGCAAATTTGCTGAATTACTTTCAGACGCGGATGCTTCCTTTGTGAGAAACTTGCGTTTTACACTCGCGGCGAGCTCGCGGGAGGAATCTTGGCGAGGGTTGCTGCGCGCGCCGCTGATGGTTGAGGCGCGGCTTAATATTCATCAACATCCCGTAATCTCGTAATCCCGATCGCTGGGCGGTCTTTCCAGATGCCTTTTGAACTCCAAATTGAACTCCTCGCCGAAAGCACGAGAGCAGAGATCTCCGTCGTAATCGGAAAATCGATCCGCGCGATTGCTGCGCAGCTGTAATTCTTTCATTCGCTCATTACGTCATCCGGCATTAGCGGAAGTGTAACGTCAACCTACCATTACGGGCGCAATTATTTGCGCAAAAGCGCGCGCACGCTGACGGCGCCCGTCCACTCTCGGACACGGCACATCGGAAACGTTGCGCAACATCCGACATTCGCGCGAGCGTTTACGCTCCTCGCGCGCGTATTCCGCGCGTACGTGTACGCGAGGCGATCGATAAGCTCGCCGAGTGGCCGAGGAAATCCGCGAGCCGAAATTTCATCCGTGCCATCGGAAGCGTCGCAATGTTTTCAGCCCAGGAGGAAGCGCCTATCGATCTGCCTCGACCCAAAACGGTAAGTAGGCGAGAGAGCACGCATCGACACACACACATAGGCGCGCGCGCACATGCGGTTAGCATATTACACCTAGCTGCGACTTTTAACTCGTTTAACGAGTCTTGCTCGCGCAACAGAGATGACGATATCCGCCTTGGGAATTTACGGACGGAGGCATCGGACGCTTGCAATCGGGCCGCGGAATCAAACGGCAATGGAATTTAATTTCACGCGACATAATATTTTTTTCGCTTCCGTTTCATCGTTCGTGGGCGTTCCCGTATTGCCGTCTATTTGGAAACGCAGGTTCCACGGAAAATTCGACTTTGGGTTAACGCAAACATCGCCGCGCAACCGCACCGTCCTCACCAAATGCCGATGGCGAGTATTCCGGAAAAGATTTGCATTTCATTCGGCGAGCCGAATTGAATTCGTTTCCCGAAAAAGGAGGCCCGGAGGTGTCGCTGGGCGGCGGCAACTTGAAATTAATGCAAATTAACTTGCCCGCCGCGGCTTGGAAAAAGGAACACCGCGCGCGTTACGCGCGCACACGCACGCGCACGCGCGCGATGCACGATCGCACAAGTGGCAGGAGCGCTTAATTAACATTAGGCGTGCCGCTTATTTCTCGCATAAAGTTCTCACACGTGTTACGTTATTATCAATTATTGTTAATCGGCGTCGCGATCATTTAGGCGGCTTGATTCGTTCGCCTGCCGGCGGAATTCTTAATTGTCAACCGTTTGCGATGGAGGGACGAAGCAGGGAACGAAAGCCGGCCGGCCGGCTGGCCCCCCCCCCCCCCCCCCCCCCGCCGCCGCACCGGTCGCGGCCACGTGAGTTATCGAGCGAGAAGGAGCGTCATTTGCGCAGGGTAAGGGGGAAGGGAGAGAATTGCATTCTAGGCGCGCTGAAGATTAAAATCCAGGTAAAGGCTGCGTCCTACCTCTATCAGCGCGTTGTTTATGTCGGCATATAAGTTTCACGGGGCGAGCGCGTTGCGCGCATAAATATCTCCGCTAAACTCGCGGGTCGCGGGATTAAAAACTTTCCCTCTCCGCGTGAGATTCCGGCGGATTTACAGGGGAATTTCGTGACCGCGATAACGAAGCGTACGACCGCCCCTCATTCGTCGTACCACCCAAGATCTCGTCTGTCGCCGACAGACGGAGATGTCCGACAGAGAGGGAGGTCCCCTCGAGGGAGGTTCCTAGGGATAGGAACGCATCGCGGGGATGCTCGGGAAAAAAATCGATCTCTCGCTCTCGACGAAGACGCGCGCGTCAGCTGTCGCGCGAAATGCGTTCGCAAAATAATCGTCATCTGCAGCTATCCGTCGCGAAGCGGGAGAGAAAGAGAGAGAGAGAGAGAGAGAGAGAGAGAGAGAGAGAGAGAGAGAGAGAGAATGGTCGTCGTCCGGATCGATCGATCCGCCACGCCGAGACCATTTCACGTGGCAGCCGTGCCGCTATCAGCTGCGTGCGCGAAATGTGGCAGGAATTCGAATCCGCCGCTCCCTTGGAACTTCCTGCCGCTCGCTCGGTCCACGAATTACGAGCAGCCAGCCGTTGGCTGCGGGCCCGCGAAACGAGAAATGACAGCACCCCACGGGAAATTGTATCGACGCGCGCCACTCGAGCAAATCGATTTCTTTTTTCAGTTTCGCGGAAGAAACGGCCAGCGCTCGCGTGAGTTAGGACGGCGCGAAGGCGTCGCGCGCGATAAAACTCGCGTTTCGAAAGTGGATTGCGAGCGGCGCTGCTCGTAATTCGCGCGATCGTCGCGTCCGAAATCTCACCTTGTTTCTTCTTTTTCTTCTTTTCTTTTTTTTTTTTCTTTCTTTCTTCCCCCTCTCATAACGTGTGTAATCGCCCGACCGCGGCGTGGCCGCTGGTAATGAGAGCTCGCTCGAACGACGCGATCGCTAATTAACGGCCGTGTCTGTTTCCGTTTTTATTTCCGTATTCGATAATTCGATTTCATAACAATCCGCAGCGATACTTTGATATTTTAACGCGCGCTATAATAATCTCGACTAGCCGCTCGCGTTTTATTACGAAGGCTCCGCGTATCTGATTCGATGACGCAAGCTTGACTCATTGTATATAGACAATGTACATAATCATGGAGCAATCGCGTTACATAGCTGAAGCAGCAACCGTACGAGCGCATTTAGCAGCCGATAACTCTGAATTCTGATTATGATGATAAATTCTCAAATTTTATCCCGTCGATATTATGCTATTATGTTCAATGCTATCGCGAGTATCGGTTGAACCAGGGGACGAGACACTTGTGATTTTTCTCGAGTCGATGGAAATTTATCGAAAATATCGATAAAGTCGCGTTCGATGCCGAATTGCAAATTCGAAACGAACAGAGCTTTGGCCGACAATTTTCTGTCGTACAGAGATTTATCTGTTTGTCTTTTTTTTATGCCCCCCCTCTCTCTCTCTCTCTCGTAAAACTAGGCCTGAAAATTACAGAATAAAGCAACGCCAAAATTTACCGGGGGATTTAAATAATGCGCGCGCAGAACGTTCGCGGATAAATAACGCAGCCACGAATAAAAATAGGCAAGCCCGCGTACAATTCGTGCGCGATGTCAACATTCGTACATAACGGAGAAATTAGCTTTAACGAGGAATTATGAGAGCCTTTTGCACGCAATTTCCACGGCAGCACGTGTAAATAATGATACATGAATATTTAAATGAACCGGCCAAGTCATTATGAAAACAACGAGCACATGCATAGATGGGGAAAGGCCTTTGATTAATGTTGCATCGATAATTTAATAAAAAAGTAATAATGTGTACCGCGTATTTTATTATAGTCGCAGGAATCGCTTCGTTTTCGTATTATTCGTGCAATTACTGCAGTTACAGTTTCAGCATCTGCCAGCGTGTTGCTGTCGCAACGCGCGCTCCGAATGCAAAAATCGAACCGCGTCGCCGTTCACCGTAGCGGAACCGAATCGCGTAACGGCTCTAAATTTTAGGAAACTTTAATTACGACGAACATTGCATCCGCGCGACTCTGTAGCGTTAATCTATAGCGACCGAATCCTCTTAACGTTGTTTAAATAAAAGAGCCCGGAGTGTATCCCGAACTCGGGATTATGGCCTAGTTTTCTTCGAGCTCTTCGCGCTCTTGGAACTTGCCGAGACACTTGCTGAAAAACTTGCGGAAGCACTCGGAACAGCCGAAGCGAGTCGAAAGTCGCCCGCAATGGCCCGCAGACTCCTTGGATCTGTTTTTTATTTCTATTACGAACGGGACTGGCGCGAACAATCGACGGCGGATTATTCTTATCCGAGGAATCCAAGACATTTCCATACTCGCGATCCGCGCGCGCGGCTTTAATCGAATACGCGGAGGCGCGCATGCGCGTCTCGATTTGGCCGAAGGGCATTACGCCAGGCAGCCGGATTTGGCCGGTTTTATCATCATTCGCGGGAATAATCAATTCTCGGGGCGGAAGATTGAATAAGAAGGAAAACACGCGGCGCGATGAGGCGCCGAGCTCGATAGGGCCGCAAACACGCTCGCTCGGTGCACCTCTCCTCATTGTTATCGAGATGAAGGAAAGATATCCGAAAAAGAGCAAGAGAAACGCACTGCCATCTAAATTGAATCTCTTTCTCTCGCGCTCTCGCTCGCGTTCCCTCGGTCTATTCCGGCGGAGCCTTATGGCTCCATCTCATGAGTCTGTCGCGCGTATGTCGACACGACTGTGTCGACGCTCCAAGCGATTTTCACTCGGCTGATTGTTCTAATTCGCCGGCTTTTATCGGAACGTTTAACCCTCCCGGCTGCGCGCGCGAACCATTATTACCGCAAACGGTGGAGTCACGCGAAATTAATCGATTACGTAGCACGCACCGGGAAGCCGCCGGATTTACCGCGAGACAGAGAGAGAGAGAGAGAGAGATAGGATCGTCCCGTTGACGAGAAACTTTCGTTCGTTGTTTGAAATTCTTCCCTCGTTCCGTGTCCAAGGTCCTTCTCGCGCGATCGACCAGACTCGCATTGTTACGGCCTCGCATTGTTACGTTTTTCAAACGACGAAGGATTCGAGAGCGCATTTGCAGATCGGCTCTCCTTGTCTGATCAGGGGGATCAACACTACTCGAGGCACCCGATCCAACGAAGCGTGGCGCGCGGGAGAGCGGGAGAGAGAGAGGGAGAGAGAGAGAGAGAGAGAGAGAGAGGGGGGGGGGGAATTATAAATCGCAGCCAGAATTGTAGAATTTTATAACGGAGCGGTAAAAATGCGCACGCACGAAACGCACTCCGCAATCCCGGAATCCGGTAAGCGGCGGGATAGAGGAGGGGGAGGGGGCGGGCGGCGGAATTTTACAACGCCGCGCGCGGTCGAGGGGAGGAGGGATATTTACATTCGCGGGACGTCGGAGCGCGCGCATTATCGATTTACAATTTAAAATGATCTCGCGATGTATGACGCGCGCAAAATATGTATGCCGGACGGGTTGTTCCTGGCTTCTATTCCTTCCCCCTCTTTTTCACCTTCCCTCCCTGTTATTTTATTTATTTGCAACGGCGATCGCGCGTTTGTCGCGCGTGCGCAAATTGACGATTGGCGAAATTCATATCGATTACTTTGATTCGTGTAATTTCGCATTACGTGAATGCATTATGCGGAAACAATATAGCTGGATTATTGCACGACGCAGCACGTGTGATTGTGCAACGTTATTGGATGTTGCCAATTGAATTAAATTGAATGCGACATTTTACGCGTCATTATTACGATACAGATGGCTCAATCATATAATTGTCACGCCATGTACGTCGAAAATGGCGTATCGATCCCTGTTTGTTTAATTCGGCCAATGATATCGAATGTACGGAAGGAAATTTCCCGCAGTAATTTTTATATCGTTTTGTGTTTTTATGTTACATCGCGTATTTATCATCCGCCAGTATATCGTATATTGATTGAAAAAAGCTGCTGCGAAATGGCCAATGGGATTATTCGGAGCGCTTCGGAGCAGTCGGTCACGTAAAGCTAACAGAACGGATCTCGTGTGACGTATTCGCACATAGGCAAGAGGGAGCGGAATGGAAAAGGGAGGAGGATGGAAAAGTGGGATACACACCGTGATCGATAAATGCTTCTTGAAGAGAGGCAGAGAGACGGGAGACGAGAGGGAAGGAAGAGAGAGAGAAAGCGAAGAGATCCGAAGCGAGCAGACGAAGGAGCCAGAGACGGTAACGCAGTGGAGAAGATTGGCAATTTTCGCAAAATTAAGCGAATTGAATCGAATTATGTCGAGCCGATGACGTCAGCCTTGTAACTCGCTGAATTGGCGAGAAATGCAGCTCCCTCCCCCCTTCTCTCCCTCTCCCTCTCTCTCTCTCTCCCTCTCTCTTCCTCTATCCGTCTCTCCTCGTTGACTCGCTCGCCTTCGGTTTAGCCTGCATTTATCATACGCGAGAAGATATCTTGGGGCCGTAATTCCCGATAGCGGTGGAATTTCTGTTTCGTCGACGCGATCGATTCTGCGATGCGATGGCAGCGGCAGCCAAGTCGAAACGGGTGACTGATTGACTCGGTTGAGCTTAATTGCGCGTGAATCATTCGTTCTACATAATTGCACGGAAGAGTTATCGTCGACGGGGCATATTATGCTTATCACGTGTCGCCCGCTTCTGCCCTCGTTGAATACAAAAGGAACGCGCGCGGACTCGCGCGCACGCGCACGCGCATGTAACTTTGCATCGGTGGAGTCGCGAATGCAGTCATTAGTGTTTTACGATTTCCGTGAAACCAGCGTTTCAACTTGGCGGCCGAAATTCGTCGCCGAAAATTATTTGTGATTAAAGAGAGGGAGACGTTACGGTCAAGGGAGGATGCCTTGAAAGTTTCACGCAAACGACGCGAGTCCGTGTAAAATCAGCAGAGCCAGGACGACTGTGTCTCATTAAACACATTCAAGGATTCTCCAAACTGTATTTCACAGTCCTCGAAGAAGCCTTCGCCTTCTATTCTACCAATCGCTTCCAAACGGAAGAGTGGCGCTCGAGGAGAGACCCTAGTTGCCCTTAAACCGCGGCGATGGCTCGCAGTGTCGTAGCGGGCCCTTTCGAAGGGAGAGCCGGCCCTTTGCAGAGTCAATTAGCTCGACGCTACGACGACGACGAGAACGATCGAGCGATCGCGGCGGATCTCGCAAGTCGCGATGAAAATCGAGCGTGGCTAACGAGGAGAGAAGGCCGAGGCGCGATGAAACGACATGATTGATAGAGCGCGAGTCATCAGGCTTCAATGATCCGAGTCGTTTGCACGACTCTTTACCCGAAATTGATGAGAAGCATATCAGGCGCGCGAGATGACGCGAAACGAGACGCGTCGATCGCGCCTGATCAAGATGACGAATCGCGGATAGCATCGCGAGGGAACCTCGTGGTAAACACGAGGATCGAAATTTTATTATCGAGATAAACGTTTGTCGCGGGGACGAACGAGGCGTTGCTGCAAGGCTCTCGGTATTTCCTCGGGGAGAAACGTTAGTAAATCTCGCCGTCTTACATTGCGGCCTTTATGACAATCCTCGCCCACATGCTACGAAAGCGAGAGAGCACGCTGCGCGCGGCCAGAAGTTGAAACCCGAGACTCCACCACATCCGCCGTACAAGAGCTCATCAGAGTTCATCAGACTTTCTGATCTGAGCACGTTGCGCCGCTGACGCGGCAGGCAGCGCAGGAAGATGCGATACCGAGTGTTCGCGGGGTATTCGAGTATTCAAATCGGATCCCCGCAACCGGGAATCTTCGTATTCGTATCTGTCGATGATGATTGACGGATGATAATCTCAATGATGATAACAATTACGTAGAAATGTCTAGGATTGTGGTAACAGAGCCGCTGAATCCGCGCACTCGACTTTGGATTTCAGATTAGCGACGACAACGAAAAAGTTTCGACGTTTCGATCGCTTTGTCGCTTTATCGATGTTAAAATTTACTTTTAACGCGCAGCATACGTACACGCGTGAGATATGGAGTGCCATTAGGCTGTCGGGACGAGTATTATGAGAGTTACGCGCCACGGGACAAATATGCGTTACTGGTCTGCGGGGATATACATATTGCAACACGTATATCTCCCTCAGGATTAAGGAAGCAACGCCAGCGCGCTTTGGAAGGAGATATTGATAGCGCGGCAGCTTAGAATCTCTCCGGATCTTTACGGGCACACCTGAGACGCGAAATTAAAGAGAAGCGGAAGCATTCGGGAAATAATACGATAAAATTTCCGCAAGCATGGATCCGCGCGCACTTGACGGCGGGAATTAATTATCGAAATTTTATCGCCCTGCTCGCTCGCCTTTGGCCTTGCTCTTACCGCTCGGAGCAGCCGCTTGGAGTTGGCCGACAGCTTACTTCGGCAAGCAACGAGGAAGCCTCTCTCCGGCGAAGAGAGAGAAAGAGATTCCGAGATCGGCTGGGCAAAGCCGCGCGATTAAAAAAGAAGGCAGAAACGGCACGTACGGAGAACGCGCGCAAAGCTCGCTGGATGACGTACGGGTCGGCGGGGTATCTCGCGTATGAAAGACGGAGGGACATTCCTGGCGGGACATTGGAGATCGCGAAAAGGAGGAAGCGTAAACCCGGGAGGGCGATTCCGTCGGGATGCCCGGGAGGGACAAAGAAGCCGAGAGCGGGAAGGATGCTGGAAGGAGCTGGATATCGCGAGGGAAGCAGAAAGCGCTCGCGAAGGAGCCGCTTGGATCGAGCAAGGATGGGGGGGAGCGACGAAGGTTTTACTGGCGCGGTTATGTTCGCCGGTTCGCGCAATTTCGGTGTATCTGAACCGGGGGTGGAGCCCTATCTAAACGAGCCCGGATGAATCCGCATCCAGTATCCAGCGCTCGCCGGCAGCAAGGGCAGCGAAGGCAGAGAGCAGCGGAGCGAAGGAGGGCCCATAAAAGAGCGTTGTAACGGCGCTCGATCCTCCTCGTAGGAGGAGGAGGCTCTCCGTGCAACAAAGATTTCGAAAGGAGAGCACCGATAAAAGTGCACGCGTAGACGGCGCAGACGGCGGCGCGGGCAATCGTGTCCTATTCGTCGAACCCCGACGACCATGTCCTCCGAGGCCGTTAACCCTTTCGACCGTCTCCCTCTGGCTCGCTGGACGCTCCAGCTGGATGCTCCAGTCTCGCGTCTCGCGGATGCTGGGATCCGCCGCTGGCGGATCGTTGAAATCCGTAAATTGCCGGCAGCCGGTAGACACGCTCGGGGAACGCCAAACGATTCTCGTGGTCGTGAAACTCGCGGGAAGAAGAAAGGATCCGTGCGTTAATTAACTGAACTTTCATCGTAACCGAATTTACGTGACGTTACGTATCAGCCGGATGGCCGAGAGAGCGGCGCTCCAACAGAGAGAACAGAGAGCTCGCATCTTGCTTTACTTTACGACGCGGGATAGATCGATATCCCCGGCGTAGAAATTGCTATCCGATATAGCGCCTGTAATGACTCTCGCGAAGCCGGTGTAACACCCGTACTCCAATTACCGAGGCGATACGATGTGCCGGCGCACTCGCAATCTTCAACGTGCACGTGCACTCGTTGCAGCCGCGTGAATCGCGATGCGATGGAACCGCGCCCGTTCCATCCCCGTAATAACGCCGATAATTCCCGGTATTGTCTAAGAATAGGAGGAGGACCGTTCACGGACGTTTTCATGGCTCGAATCATCCGTCGTCTCGATAGACGTACGAGCGACGAGAAAGGAACTTCCGCGCCGGATTCCGCGCTTGGATTCGACTTTGGTGGCCGCTGCGCGCGACTTCTTGCCACAAAGGCAGCGGATCAGCTTACGTTATGCGAGGAAACGCTTGGCCCGGCGCGGGGGGGGGGAGAGGGGCAGCGGGGGGAGACGCGGGCGTAAAAAGGGGGTCCCCCGGGCGAGCTAACGAAGAGGTGCGACAGGAAGAGAGGAGCGGAGATGCACGCCGCATAGTTCGAGCAGATTGCTGACAGTCGGGAAAAGTGCCGGAGAAGGTGGGAGTGTTAACGATATGTACACACAAACAGGCCGCACGGTTGCCCGGAAGGAGGGGAAAACACCGAGGAAAACAAAGCCGAGCCGTGGGGAGGGCGGGGGCGTAGCGGGCGCGGCGAAGGAACTCGACTGAAATGTCTTGGTTCCTCTGACGATTCTCAATCATCCTGTTTACTCGCCTCTCCCTTTCCCCCACCTATTCCGTGCCGGTCGTGCGTCCGCCCGCCCGCCTCCCCCCCACCCCCGCCACCCCGCGTCTCGTCAGTCTCTTTTGTTCTAGGCGCACGCACCGATGCGGAACGAGCATTGTTCTAAAATCGTTTCACCTGCTCTCCCGCGCCTCTCCCGCCGCTCTCGCGTTCGTTGCGCGGTACTCCTAATGGCCGAGACACGAGAGCTTTCGAGAGCTCTCTTTTCTCCAGATCGATCGATCGATCGAGCTGGATTCCAAACGGACGCGAAACACGCTCGATCCTCGGCGCAGGCGCAGACGGCGCAGTCTGCCGATTCGGGGATTTCGTGAAGTAAGCGCCGGAACATGCCGTAGACATCCGATAGTAATCGAAGATCGAGATCGAGCGGTCGATCGCATCGGGGATCGAGTCGCGGAATTAGCCGACGCGTGTAATCATCGTATCGGTAGATTCACGTGTCGGTTTAATGGATTCTACGCTGCGATCTCTCGCTGATCTCACCGCGATGGCGCTTTACGTAAGCCGCGTTCTCACGCTATGACGGAACGGGATGGAGCTACTATTTCTTTCCCGCTCCGGCTTTCCGGAGCCGTATATCCCTTTCGACTCGCTCGGCGATGATTCATAAAGTCGCTCGCGCCTGCTTCTCGTCGGACAAATTCGAGATGGAGGGGAGGGTCTACCTACGCGCGAAGCGCAGATCTCATAGGGGAGATGCTTCGCAAAATCGAGAGAGGGTGGGGGGAGGAGGGAAAATTGTCCGCAATTAAATTATTAACGATATTATCCCACGCGCGATATATTATGTAAATGTTCCTATCCGCGATCGTTTTAATCGTCGCAACGGTCGCAGTGCGGAAGTGCAAGAGTAGTAAATTATTTGACAATTAATTAGTCTAAATTTGGTTTCCGCGAGCGAGTAAACGTCCGTAAATTTCCGATTACCGCAATGCCGGTCCGTTTCGTCATGATGGGCGCGTTTGCGTGCGACGTTAATAAAATGCAGGATCGAGTTTAGAATGTGGCCGCTTCCGGCGGCGCGTGAAGCGGCGCCGTTTTATTGCAGTCGATAACGTGGGACCTTGACATTTCAGTGAAAATACGTTGCTACGCGGTCCCTACTATTATTAAAGTTCCCGTCCACGAAAAGTCAGGCGACTGAATGTTGGACAAACCGCGTGGGATGAACGGTATCTTCGTTACGGCTCGCGGATCCTCCGTGCAACGAGACGGACTTGTCGCGAAACGTGATATATTTAACAATCGGATATCATCTGGATATCATCTTGATGGAAATACAATCTTGATGAATCTTATGATTCATCGGCGCGCGAGGCGCGCCAATCTACGACTTTGATTCTTTATCGTACGTATCTTATGCACGTTCTAATGACGACGGCGGTCGTCCGGGCGGAACGCCGTTTCCTAGGGATTTATGGGCGCGTCTAGCCGCGTCTAGGCGCATCCTTCGTCCCCGAAGAGAAATGAAAGCGTCGATGTTCCCGGGAACATCGGGAGGCGAGCTGACTAACGATCCTCGTGACTAACGCTCTTGTCTATCGGCGGCGCTAATTCGCCGTTTCTCGCGCGCCGGCTGATTCACGGGGGTCCATGAGCGTAACGAGGAGGAATCGCTCGTCACGCGGTAACACAGAGCGTGCATTATGCTCTTTCGGCCGATCGCTCTCGTTCCGACGATTACAGAGTCGCTCATTGTTGTCGCCGGCGCGCTTCCTGCCGTCGACGGCGACGAATCGATCGTTTGACGGAATCGCGCGCCCCGCGGAACGGATCCGAGACCGACGCGGCGGAATTACTTTCGGTTAAAGTTCCCGCGCATACGCCCGCGTACGCAAGGCGTCGCGATAAATTCGCGATATGTCCAAGCGTGCGACACACTTCGATCACGGCGGAGCAAATTTATAGTTCTCGTATGAATCGGTGGCGGTTGCGCCGCTCGATCGATCGCGCCACTCCGCAGCGCGTGAACGCAGCTTTCGTTCGACTCGATTGCGAGTCAGCGGACGCGATTCCTCGGACACGGGGAAGGAATATTAAGGAGTAATCATCGCAAACGAGCAAGCAGCAAAGTCGCCTTTACGCGCCTTTAATCATTTCGCGTGATGAATTGGCGTTTAAATATCTAAATTCATTGCCGGTTCGGCGGTAACGAGAACAACGACGAGAAAAAACGAAACGATCTTCGATCTCCTTCGATCGTCAAACAACTCGACCGACAACTCGACAATATTTCAATACTCGCTCTGCCAAGTAACAAACGTGCGACCGCTGTCTCGGGCTTCTCGCACTGGACACGAGACGCTTTGTCGTTTGTTCACGAACGACAACGATCTCTCTTTGTTTCGGCAACGTAACGGCGACTTAATCCCCCCATGGCTTTGCGACTCGTACTCGAGATAAGCCTCGTCGCATAAGTCGTTTACGTCGCCAACTTTCCGAAAAGCAAAGATGACCGAGATACAAAGACCTCGACACAGCTGGCAATAAGAAAATAACGAAGCGAGATGAATGCGGGAGGGGGAAAGAACAGCAACGGAACGATAACGGTGAAAATCCGAGGATCAGCAGCGCGCAGCAGACGAATCTCATTCATCCCGGGAATGAATTTCCAAAGGAATGACACTCCGCCTCCCTCGTTTCGTGCCCTCGGTGGCGACAGTGTCGCGGGGAAAGAGTCACTAGATCGCTCGCTAGTGTTTAAGCGTGTGGCGGCGGCCGAGACGGCTCGCATCTGCGATTCGCGCGAACAAGAGCGAGCACCCACACACGCGTGCGTGCGTCACGCGCGTGCCTCGCCTCGCTCGCGCGATTGCACGTTGCGTAACGCGACGTGCCGCCAACGCGTGATTCACGGCCGCGCAAAAGCCGGCTGCGCGAGGGCAGATGTGCGAAGACGTTGCGAACACGCTGCGTATTCGCCGAGGCGAGCGAGGCGACGTAGTCGCAGCGAGATTCCTTCGATCTCGAAAAGACGCCTTCGCGTAATTCAGCCATAATTTTGTAATCGCTGGGGGATTCAGCGTTTAATTCGAACAGCTGCTCGTAAATCTCGTGTGCGCGCTCTGCGTTCCCCTGCTGTCACTGAGCAGTCATTATCTCGCGAATGTAATCGCGAGTGTCGTAATATTATATTCGCGCATTGATCGCGCGTCGATCACCGATCTCCGCCCGTGGCGGCGAACGTATTGATCATTCGAAAAGAATTGTACGTACGCGACGATGACCAATGACAGCGCGAGGACGCGTTCAGCCAGCTGCCGAATTGTTTTTTTTTTTTTTTCTTTTTTTGTCGTCGGGCGACGTTTCCGCGGGAAAAGCGGGATTTCCATAAAAGCAGCCGGCTTTATTATCGGATTCGCGGTAGATCGGCTCTAGATCCTGCGGTAGCGCAGCACGTGTAACCCGATCGGCCGATATTCTGTTACTCGCGCGCCCTTGGCGATAACGCCGTGCTTTCTTTCATCCCGCGATTGCGCGTCTCACGGCTTGCCTTTTTATCTCGCGGTTGCTCGGCTCTAGTTTCGTATCCTGGACAACTTAAGTGGACAACCACGCGAGAGCCGCGAACCTGCGCCTGTGTGCGTTCGAGAATCTACGGACTCGATTGTACGGGGAAAAAGTAAGGAGGAGGTGATGAAAAATCGATGATACTCCGATATCGGAATGGAAACTGGGACTGAGCTACTTTCATGCGCGAATACCTTAAAATAGATACCTTTCGATTTGCGTGCGCGGCGCATTAACGTACCTTCGGAAAGCGAAGGTTTCTACCGCGTTTCTACCGCGCGTTTGTACGCGGCTTGCCTAAACCTTCCATGTTGAAAGGCAGAGATCGAATTGAGATCCATTCGTCGTTTAATCGATCCAACGTGAATCCACTTGCGCACGTCTGCCTGCGGTCTGCCTTTAATTGACAAATCGCCAAACAGATCCGTGCGTTCGCGTAATTAAAATTTTTTGTGCGAGCTTCAAGATTGAAATCGCTTAACAAGTTTTATTATTAAGCTTATCTGCTATCCTACGCAGCGAAGCTCCGAGCATCTTAATCCTTTGTGCACTCCTGTTTACGACGTGGACCGTCCTTTAATGGCTAAATGTAATATGACGCTTCGTGTCTATAGATTCTACGGTGCATTAAAGCGTTATCTCTTAATTTCTTTCCGCGCGAGAAGCAACGTTTCCAATCTTCCGTTCTTCTATTCATAACATAAAAATTTACGTCGACCTCGACCAACGATCGTCAACGTATTTGTCGACGATTGTCGAGTAAAATCGAGCATATCTTCCTAATTCCACGTTTCGTTCAATTGACTCGTCAAGCAGAGATTCGATCAACGTTGGAACGATGGAAACAGAGTCAGCAGTCATGAAAATAGGAGCGATCCTGACGAATATCGCGGACTAAATACGAGTCTGGCCGGATGTGGCCGGAGTTATGGTGTTCGCCAACTACCAAGACGCCAAGAATTGGTAGCAGAATTCGCTCCGCTGGCTAACAAGCCGTACGGGACCGCGAAAAACTCTGCCGGCGTAACTTCTCGAGCTAGGATACGTCCTCCTCTCTTGCGGTAGAACCGGAATTAACGCCCGGAAACAGGACTATAAAGGTGAAACTGGAAGTAGAATTAGAATCCGCTGGCACGACTGAAATTGGCTTATAGCCTTCCCTTCGCCCAGGCTGCGATTTATGAACTGGAATCGAGTTTACCAAACTGACTTTGGAACACAAGTCGCTCGCATAAGCTATGCAAGCGTGCCACTTTCCTACGATCGTTCCTACCATCGTCATCGATTGATCAGTTGATGGAACGGATGTACTAAAATGTATTCGCGACGGTTGCATTCTATACTTTGTGTCGAGTTCGGGACTAATATAACCGACACGATCAAAGATCCATTCCGTTCAATCGGAATCAAGCAGCAACGGACACACTTGATGATACAACTTGCGTATGTTTCTTCAATTTATACGATTCATACGTTGAATACGCTTGGATCGAAGACGCGAAGCAGGTTCCAGGCAAGTTTCAGGTTGCTACAATCTTCATTAAATGTTATCATGTAATAAAGCTGACAGCGATAATCTCGTCGTCTTTGGTCGAGATTGATGCATCGGGCGATGCTCCGAGCGACCTCTCGACGATTAATAATCGACACGTTGAAGCCGCATGTCGAATCATCCGAAAGAGGACGTGTCCTCGACATTGCCGTTATGTATCAAAGTCGTTAGTTTTCCACGGACATGTCCCGATTCATGAGCCGTTAGGTCGCCGGTGACTTTATTCCCGGTGTCTTCGGAAGACACGGCTGGACACGGAGATTGCTGACGGTAAAGGCGAAACTTACGGGATATCGGAGGATAAGCGCGTTTCGCGCGCACAAGAAAGGCCATATCCGCCGTAGCAAAAGCTACGGACGTGGAAAAAGCGCGAGCTACGGCGATAACGCAACGGCAAACAATACCTTCCGGACACGCCCGTGCAAAGTCGCGAGGGTTTTGCGTAACGCGTGATTCACGGGTATTTATAGCGAAGCTGGATTGTCCTATTGTCAGTGCGGCATCGCCGGCAACGCGTGCACGCCAATGCGGAGCATGACTCAGTAGGCGGTGGAGCGTGAGATTTGCACTGTTAATTTGATTGTCGGTTACTTTATTTGCCTTTCTCCCGCCGCGGCAGAATCCGCGAGCTCTGGACCGCGCGAGCTGCGACTGCGCTCATTCATGATATCGCGGCCCCCGTTCGACTCGTCGCCGTTATTTGATGACATATCATCCGGCAAATATTTGACGGCATTACTGTGCGCTGCATCGGTTATAGCTGAAAATATATTCGGACAATCTTGAAGCGCAACGCGCCGCGTTCGCGATCCGAATCGCATCGCTCGCAGCGGCTTTCGATTGCCGCTGGATTACACAACGGCGCGTAATGCATGCATTGTCCGAGAATAGCATATAAGATCACGTGTGACGTGAGAAGCGACAGAAAAATTAATAACGTCGCGATTACAACGCCTGCCAAGTTAAGTCTTGCTGTTGCTGGATGCATGTTTCTAGCGATTTCCCTTTCCCGTATCGTGCAGAGTATCGTATGGAGTATGAAAATTAATACACCAAGGTGTACATATCACATGAAAACGTGCTCGTGCGTGTCGATTCGCACAGTGGTGAAGTGGTGAACTCGCGGTGGGAGACTTTTATCTTTTGCTCTTTATTTAACGAACGCTTTACGGGAATGAACCGTTCGCCGATTGACAGCGGGATAATATCGTATAACGTAGCATACGATACGAACGCGAGAGTAACACATAATGCAACGTGGGTGTCGCAGACAAGGACGCAGCAGTCGTCTTGTGTAATTTCAGTCGGTTATTCAAAGAGGAAAAATACTATGCTTAGTATCGCGCGCGCCGTCTCGGCGGAGCGACACGTCGCGGCTGCGACGGTTTCTGATTTTAATTTTACGAGATATTAAAACGTCCGGCGCGATTCGAATTTATGCGCTCTCGACGCTGGCGAGATCTCGATGCGAGCGAGACGAGAGTGCCTAGATCTCGCGGATCGATCTCGTTTGTGTCTGCCAGCGTTCGCGTCTCGACGAGAGGAATATTTCTCAACGGCTCGCCGTCATCTCGCCGTCATCTCGCCGTCATCTCGCCGTCATGTCGCCGTCTTCGCGACATATCGCGACAGTCGAATTAACGTCCCAATGAACGTCCCAATGAACTCGCTCGCCCGTGAAAAGGAAGAAACACGATTACGCGCAATGGGATTCGACTGTTCGCTTGTATTCGCTTCCCATTTGATCCGGCAGCCGAGTGGATATACGATCGCGGTCTAAAGGCCTAAAGGCCTCTTACCGGGACCGATTTGAATCGGCCGAGTGCGCCGTAAAGCTGCACGCGCGTACTCAGCTCCGAACGCAATCTTCCTCGCCTTTTTTATGGCGATCCGATTGTGCCGCGCGATACGCGCCTGTTCCGAGCGACACGCGTTCCCGCAGCGCGAGCATATGTCCGCATGGGCACGACGGACCGCCAGAGATCGACCGGGCCCTATCACCTGTTGGAGGCAGGTGCGGGCGGCATTAACTAATGGGACCGTTGGAACACGCGCACCGCCGACTACCGGAAGGCTCGACTTCCCGCAAACGAGGAACACGCTTCCCTCTCGGCAAGGACCGTTAAGGAGCTGGCGCGCTCGCGGAGCATCGGCTGCCGTGCAGATGTGCAGATGGTGATCCCCGATATCCCTTCGTCCCTTGTGCTCTCTCGTACGTGGGGAAGGTATTTCGCTTAAAATTTCCCCCACCCAGATGCCTCTCTATTCTTTTGTCTTTTGTCTTTGTCTTTTCTTCTTCTTTCATCCTGGCTGGTCGATCGCTCCTCGAGAATCGGAAGAAATGAAGATTCCCATACGGACAATTTCCCCTGTGCTTCTCGAGCCTCTCTTCCGGATCACTAAGATTTCCCTCCGTTAAAATCGCCATTTATGACACGTGAATTCTGCGATTTGTCCCGCATTCTGCTGAGAATCCGCCATTTCCATTCGCAATTTGCTACGCGCCGCGATTCGGCCGCGTTGCTGCATCCCTCCCGCAACAGAGCTAACAAGCTTGTTAGATCGCGATTTCCATAGTCCGTATAACTCGCAACGGGCGAATCTAGGT
The DNA here is from genome assembly GCA_020341155.1 of Eciton burchellii. Taxonomy (NCBI): domain Eukaryota; kingdom Metazoa; phylum Arthropoda; class Insecta; order Hymenoptera; family Formicidae; genus Eciton; species Eciton burchellii. The sequence continues at coordinate 367,313 of JAHMML010000020.1, read as the reverse complement.
CGGACTCTGGATGAAATTTCTTCGAACTTGGCGTGTCGTCAACTCGGCGGCAATTCCCTTATTTTTCTTTCCTTATCGCGAAGCGATTCGTCTTGCGAAATCCAATCGCGGATCAATCGGAAAGCGATATAACTCGACGACGACTCCGGAACCGGATTGTCTCGATTAAAAATCTGTCACGACCCCACATTGCCCGATCACGGCTTTGAGCATGCGAATAATAACAAAAAAACCAAATTAGATCGAAAGAGATTCAGAAATGGAATCGATCGGATTCGATTTATCGAGCCGCATCGAATTATCGTTGCAGCGAAATATATGTTTGTCGCAAAAAATATTATGGCACAAAATACGAGAAGGAAATCCGTGGATATCTCTTAATTAAATACGCTTCGGGGGAGTATTAAAGCGAGCGTACGAGTGTGCGTGTGCGAGTGATGCATGAAATTTTCACGCTGACGTGTAAAGCCCGCTGTATTATTTCGATCGACGACAAGCCCGGGGGGGAAAAAAAAAAAAAGAAAAAAAAGAAAGAAAGAAAGAAACAGCCTGAGCGTTATTCTCTACCGTTATTCGCGCGAGTTTCGAGTGTTGCAACGATCGCATCGCCGTTGCGAGTGCCGGAGTCTTCCTTTCTGCGCGGCGACGCGGCTAAGTGAGTGACGCGAGAAGATGAAGGAAAATCGCTGGAAAGTCTCGCGTTTACTGCGTTTACCGCGTTTCATTCGCCTGCGAGACGTTATCCCGTATTATCCCCAGATAATCCGCAAGATACGCGCGTGTCGCAGCTAATTGGCGTTTTATCGATCCGGCGGAAGCGTGCGCGATCGTCGCGGGCTTGCCGAGCAGTAGTAAACGACACCTGTTAAGCAATTAACTGTATCCGCGACGTCATCGGCGGCATGATGATCGTAAATCGCAGGCGGTGGCGGAGCGTCCATTAATCAGACGCGGCGCGTTCGACGCTCGCGCTAGGCTGCGGAATTCGAGCGATCCGCCCGCAAGAAAACCTTATCTCGGCAGACGGGAGTGATAAGGGCAAAACCTTGAGACCGAGACGGCGCTGAAGACGGCGCAATTATGAACGCGACTGGATCGCGCGACGAGTTTACAGAGGAAGGAAGGCGTGAAACGAGTCCGCGAGCGTATCGCTGTCGCGGATCGACCGATGAGATTATCGCGATAAAATTGTAACGGCGACGTTGCATCGGACAGACGCAACGGATTAAGATTGTCGAGCGAACGATTCGACTTTCGATAAGAAACGTCCGAGCAGGAATAGCGCGCCGAAGACTCGCTGCCAGCATCCTTGATGATTCGCGATTCCCGCGGCTAGGCAGCAATAAAGCGTAATAAAGTGTGACGAGCGCTGATATAACGCTGCTACGATCGCCGACGAATAATATCGGCCGCGTCGCCGAGTGTACGCAAGCACGCGCGATACGATGATACACGGGTGTACGCCGATATTGTGTTTGCCCGGTATAATTCCACTAGCGTCACCGTGATAGCCATGATAGTTGCGTCATACGTGGTCATCTCTCTCGTCAAAGTGTTTCCTCGACGACGAGACCGATGCTCGAGCGTTTGACGGATGCGAACGAGCGCGCGCGCGCGCGCGCCCGCCTGCAATCGATCCGACAGATCGATCGATCGTGATTTACGGTCCTCGTAAATAATGGCGGTGCCTTCGCGCCTCCGCGCAATCCCGCGGAGAGAGAGAGAGAGAGAGAGAGGGGGGGGGGTGGAATGGGGTGGTCCGCTGGCACATTGAACGGTCATCGATCCGTCAAATTGTCGATTCCCACCGCGCAACTCCTGTACACACGTGTACACACGTGTACACACGTGTGTATGCTGTATACGTGTGCGCAGGAGGAGGGGAGAATTCTTCCCCCCTTCCCGAAATTCAGCGTCCGACGACGACGACGACGACGACGACGACGACGATGACGACGACGACGACGTTGACGATGATGTTGACGGCGATGACTCAGCGAAACGTGAGACCGTGCATCGCTGGCGGACGAGAGAGGCTTGACACAGATCTTGAAGCCGCGGGGGTCTAATATCTAACAGGGTCAATCAGAACGGAGTCGCGACACGGCAGCACTTTCTGATGATAATTGATGATCCTCGGTTTTTAGTGATTTATGTCGTCTGCTGCGGCAGATGTGATCGTTCTCTCGACGATTTCATGAGATTGTACTTTTATCGTGCACGATTGTGTGTACAATCTGTACTGCCGTATCGACGTAGCGATTAAAGTTGCCATTGCCGCGATGCGAGTGCACTCGCGACTTGATTCGTCGTTTTAATGAAATAAAATAATTTAATAAAATAAATTTCCTGTTTGTTTGTTCGTTACAGATGACACGATGACGCGAGTACGGACTCGCGGGGAGGAATAACAGCCCATTGATCGTTAACCGAGCAACGCAGCATACACGGCGGGTAAGAAATGCAAATCGCAGAGATGTTATCGGTGATAATTACGTTTGTATGTTAGATCTTACATAAATTTGAATTCTCAAATGCGCTGGAAGGAGAGCAGCGCTTCTCGTTGATCGAATCGACTTGTCTGCGCTTGTTCGCAGCGAGCGACACGTACTCTGTAAAATTCGCCTAATGCTCCAATATCCGCGAGAACGATGAGGTCAATTGTAATTACGTGTCATGAGCCTGGTAATTATTTTTACAGCGGTGAAGCATCGTGGCGCGCGATACGCCACGTTATCCATTATTAGTACCTGATTAATGTAAATGCTATTAATATTGATGAGACTGCAGAGATACTTAATTAACTTGATATATTCAATTAAGCCCGGGCTGCCGCGGCAATTTCCCAAAGTTCATTTTGCGCGGACCGGGACCATTTTCCAGTTTATTTAGCCGATAACTGTTCCGGTGCGTCGCGGCCACCCTATGTAAATTTCGTTACGGCCGCCATGAGACGCGTAGCCGTACGCGTCACGGAAATGCACAAATAACGCAAAAATATGTATACATTCGATGAAGCGAGATGGGCTGGGCAATAGCTGAAACGCCGGCGATCCTCGCGGGATTCTCGGCGGCTTTCCAATTTCGTCGTCTTCCCGTTAGCATTGCGTCGACGCGAAGCCGCGGGGAGTCGAGCTTTCGCGCTCGGGAATCGATTCCTCGTTTCCTCGTTGCATAAGAGAGAGGGAGAGGGAGAAGGGGTGATCCTAATTTTCTTAAATCCCCTTTTGCTTCCTCCGAGCACTCTCTCCACCTCGTCAGATCCTCTACCTCGCATTTGTTTCCGATCACGCGACTCGGATCGTTCCGCTCGTATCGCGCCTTCAATGACCCGGATGCGATTTAAAGCCTCTCGCACACCTGTCCGTAATAAAATTCTGATTCCGACGTCAATCCGCCGGGGACAGATAGGCAGGCAGGAGAGGGGAACAGGCAAGGAGGGGAATAACGATGGGTCGCGTTCGCGGCCGGGCTCGGCCGAAACCGCGTACCTCCCTCCCTCCCCCGGTAAATTCGCCGAGTGCACCCTTGCAGCGGCGCCGATCGGCGAGAAAATGAATTCCCAGGATTGAAATCGGACGCGCGATCGGATCGCCGTGAAAAGGTCCGCGAAAAGAAAGGAAGGAAAAAAAAAGAGAATGGAAGAAGCCGGAAAGAATATTACGCGCTTGCGGCGCAAGTATATATCTCTTGCCCCCGCGCATTGCTTTTTGTCCGTGCGAGAATGGCGCTGGAGCATGTAATCGGATTTCAATGACGATACGTTAACAGCGTATTCGGCCGAGCCCGTCATTGTCGGTAAGAAATGAGATTATCCCTCGTAAGGGATGCGCGTGCACGTCACGATGTCAAAGCGTGCCAGTTTTCGACGAGCTCTGCGAATGATGCTCCGTCTGCTCGATACACGGGAATCGATAATGCCGGGCCAATCGGTATGCATACGATGCGATTGAACCCTGATAGCACCCCCGCGAAGCGCGCTGGATAATGTATGAAAATCTAAGCCGCCGCGTGCGCTATGCGAAACGGCATTTCGCGCATATCCCAGTTCCGACTCGAAATCGCGGATTTCTTTCTAATTTCTGAGGCACAATGTCGGAAATATCGGCGATAGCGGAGCTGCTTCGATCGGGATAAAATATGAAACTGAGAAATGGACGAAATGACCGATCTGGAAATCTATTCATCTCTCGTTAAGAATTATGTAATTCAACATCCGCTTTGATATTCGCAGTTGATGCCAACGACCAATGACGTATCCGAATTGTTCCTTTGCTGAAAAATAATTCCTCCAAATTCCCAATTAAAAATCCATCCGTGCAAGTTCATCGATCTGAGAGATCGAAACAGAGACAAACAGGAAACAGAGACGGAATAATAGTAGGCGACCGCTTTGTCTCGGCTGAGAACCCCAACGCTCATCAGAAAATGGCGCTCTGGAACTCTGTTGTTAAGGTCGTCTCGAACGGACGATCAATTTAATGTCGAAATCAAGATGGAAAACTGTACATGGCATCCCCGCGGGGGATGTTCTCGTTGCGTCCGAACTGTCGACGCGCGCTTACACGGAGAAACGCAGACGCGTGCAGGCGCACAAGCGGAACAGGGACCGAAAACGAGAACGAGAGAGATAGAGTGAGAGAGAGAGAGAGAGGGGGGGAGGAGGAGGGGGAGGGGGGGGAGAAAATCTGCGAAAGTGGCAATGTACAATTCGCTTGTTCGAGCAACTGCGCGGACTAGTTTCCAAACTGCCTGCAGCCCCGCTCAAGTCTCTCAATGATCCCTTTGTTTAGCCACGGGGTGGCCTTAATGATCGCTTGTCCCCGGTAATGTCACATTTTGTACAGTACGCCCCCGTTCCTAACTATCGCCGTTGCCCCTCGTTGGTCCCYCCCCCYCCCCCYCCCCCYCCCSCCCCTTCTTGTTGCGTCGCGACGAGTCTCTCTCTCTCTCTCTCTCCCTCTTTCTCGCGAAAGAGAGGTCTCGCGTCTTTCTCGGTCATTTGCAGTCTCCGTCATCTCTGACGCTTTAAATATCGTCATCTCCTGCGTCGTCTCCCGCTTCCCCATCCCCCTTCGCGCATTCGTCTGACCCCTATGCTTCCTGTGTCCTTAACGGTCGGGGCAACGAGCGGCCAAACGGGGGGCGGACGATAGATGATAGAGAAACATGCAATCTTGGGCAAATATTCCGAAGGCTGGAAAGACGTCGCGAAAAAGAGAGAAGATAAAAAGAGATAGCCATTGAGAAAGAGAGAGAGAGAGAGAGAGAGAGAGAGAGAGAGAGAGAGAGAGAGAGAGGCAATACAAGCAGCACATGCTCGGCGCGTTCTGCGCCTTCGGACGGCGGATTGCACCGCGTGCGCAGCGTATTCACGTATTATCCGAAATATTCGCAAGCGTGACCTTCGCCCGATCCTTATCCGCGATTTAATCCTTTGCTCGTTGCTCTGCTTGCGGTACCTCGTTTGAAAACTCGCCGACACGATGCAAAATCGTCAAATCCGCATCGTTGGATCCTAATCTGCCCGAATCAATGCTAATCAGATCGCATCGTGCGCCCGCGCGTAACGCGCGCCCCGAAAATTCTACGACCCGGTGCTCAGGGCACGTCCCCATGAGATTTCGATCTCCGGCAAACAATTTCGCCGCACCGCGTGCGAAATCTCTTTCATACATTTCGCGCATACTTATCGCGGATTTGCCTCGGGCTGCCGCGATCCTCTCTCCCCCTCCCCCCCTCTCGCATCCCCTGTGCGTGTGCGCGTCATCCACCGCCTTACGCCTTTCATAGCCGCTGGTTTTTTTTTTCCCTTTTTTTTTCTCTTTCGGGGTTCGCTCGCGCGCTCGCCCGATATTCTTATGTTAAACGACGCGAGGCGCCGTTCTGAATAAACCGCGTGGATAATTGCGTGGAACTTGGTTTTAACTGACAATGAGCCTCCGCTCCGAATAATGCGGATACGTCCCATTATACGTCGCGTTGCGTATCGCGAGATATCGCGAGCGGAAACGGATTTCGACCTCCTTTTAATTGGTCGCAATTGTTCGTGCAACAATCGTTGTAATTAAGAAGATAGCCGAGCACCGGAAAGTACAACTACGTTGTCGTTTCTCGAGATATATTTTCGAGAGGGGACCGGGAGGAGGGGGGAGGGGGGACGTTACCGAGATTAAATGAGGCTTCGCGACACGGTATAATTGAGACGACTAGGTCGGGGCGCGCAACACATTTTTAGAATTTTAATTACGTCACCGGCATCTGATTTCAAGTATGCGTGCTCTATTAGCGAATCGATGACTTGCCGGATCATTCCTAACGAGAGATTCCCCAGAGATATCCCTGGCTGTCGTTTCACGGACGATTCCGCCGTTTGAAACAAACGAGCGCGGTGAGCGTTTGTTGCTCGCGCGGGCTCACGTTTATTGCTCGCGCCGGCTCGTTTATCGCGTATTCTTATAGGCAATTTTGGGGAATTTACGGCGTAAGGTTCTGGAACACGTTCGAACAGCGGCCGTCTATTATGGCGCGCTTCGGGGAGATTCCGCGAATCTGCGAATAGCCCAAGTTCCGTGAGCAACGATGCGATGCCGAGTTTGATGCCAAGTATTAATCGCCGGAATTGCTCGGGCGAAATCGCCGCGGACGACCGTAAAGCCGTATTTGCCGTACGGACGTAAGACTTCTCGTTACAGTTATTTACGTATTACTTTATTGCGCTGACATATATAGAGCAGCCGCTCATATTTTAATTCCGCGCACGCACAGGCATGCCTGCCGCGCGTTCTCTCCTCGCTCCTCTATCCGCGCTTTATCGGACCATCTGTTTTCTCGTTACGTAAGGCGCTCCGACCGATTGTACGTCTCGCATCGTGCCGCTCCGATATTAGCGCATCAGTCTGCAAACTGATTCCGACTCGGGGGAAATTAATATTTCCGTGGATTCTTACGACTTTGCTAGGATTCAAACAAAAATCCCGCGTTGACGGGATGCGTTAAAATTAATTAAAAGTGAATCCAGCGTTGCAAGTCCGTAAGAATCGTCCGATACTTTTACGTGTCCTCAGCATTTTTCCTCGGAGCTTGCTACCCCACTTGCGATTCTACGATTCACGGATCGCGAACGAGTCGTTCAGACAACGTCTACTCCTAATGAACCTAGTTCATTCGGTTTCGGTTTAGTCGCGCTTCCTTATGTCCCGTTTTTATACGTCTCATTGAATTTCGCGCATTGGGAAGCCCCGCCGCAACGCTCCGCTCCGCGACCGTTCGCAGCTGCGTTTCCGAATCCCAAAGAGAATCCGGAGCGAACGCAACGGCGGCGCAATTCACTTGCGGCGCGTCTCGAGATACGCGCGAGAGGGAGACAGACGAGCTCCAGATCGAAAGCGGTGGGAGGGGACGGGGCGGGGGGGGGGGGGAGCGAGGCCGAAGGAACACAGCGCGGAATCGCTCTGGCTGTGCTTCGCGCACGTCCGATGACGTCATAGAGCTTATTTATACAGTCACACGTGTTTGAGGCGTTATTGCGAGTATGCCTTGATGCGATGGGCGCCGCGAGCGCACGCGTCCGTGTGCGTGCGCGCGATTTTTTATACGCATCGCTCGCACTAGAGAAAGTTCTCTCTCTCTCTCTCTCTCTCTCTCTCTCTCTCTCCTTGTTGTCCGCGTGCATCTTTCGTGCGCTCGCGTGCGAGGGGTCGTTCCGTACCGCGTTCTCATGTGGATTGCGTCACGGCGCCGCGTTACGTGTCGCCGCGTTACGAAATCCTGGAAAATGTACGAGCCCGCGCGTTTGAAAATACGCCGAGCGGAAGCGGACGAATGGGCGACGGGATGCGCAACATGGGGGAAAAACTAACGAGCCCGGGGAAAAGTGGTGTCGGATGCGGCGCCGCGGAATGGCTTTCGAGGCGATAAAAATATTGCGTGCGACACGATGACGCAATGCTCGCGCCAAACGAGACTTATCAGGCAGCCGCCGGTTTAAATGACGGTGCAAACGACGCGACTTGTCGCTGGTTTGCATCGGTCATTCCAAATTCTTTCCATGCGATTAGCAGCGCGAAGAGGGACGTCGGTGACTTTTTGGGACATTTGCGCGTGTCTTTCTTCCCATCTATCGATTATTAATTTTTCTCTGAATGAATTTCTCGTTCACCTTTATTAACGTGAGATCGGTCTGACGTACGAAATTATCATTTTGCGCAAACGATCCGTCATCGATCGTGACATCGAGACTGCTGCATTTTGCTGCATCTCATTTTCTGGATGCGGAGACCCTTCTCTCATTATTCGTTTCATGTTACATCTCGATCAGTCTTGGTCCGCTTCGCACGGCGCGGATCTCCGCGGATCTTGGCGGCGTTTCGAACGGTTCGATAGACGCGTAGACAGCGTCTAATTTTGTAGCATGAGCGCTCATTGGATCGCAGAATCCGCTCGCGATAGGAACCAGAAAACTTTCTCGTTTCTCGTGGTTGCGACAAGGCGGCGGTGTTTGGTGAGATATTCGCGTTGTTAGGTGCCAGCGTATCGCCGCGTCGCGCGGCGAGTTTACACCAAGCGCCGCGCCGAAAGCCCACGGTTGCGTTCGAGCCGAGATGCTGGTTAAATTCCCCAACATCGTCAAAGGAAGGCGATTACATGGTGCGTACGGTGGGATCCAACTCGAAGGTTGCCGAGTGCCGCGAGAACGCCGCACATGGAGCGTCGTGTCTCAAGTTTCCGAGGCAAGTTTCGCAAGTCTTTCAGCGCTGGCGGAAAGATACCGAGCACCGAATCTCGGAATCGAGGCGCGCCGCGTCAATGCTGTCATCGCAGCCCACGTATCGCGAGTTAGTTGAATCGACATGATGCGACAGGAGCGTCGCATCATCGCGATGACTAATTCGCTTCGGAAGAAATTCCCGAAATTACCCGAGGTAACGAGCGAGCGAATGATGCGGACGCTTCGCGATGAGGCGAAGCATTATTTCGAGGGTCACCATTCACCCATCTGCGCTAGGGAGAGGGAGAGGAGGGAGAGGAATGGTGCGTGCGCGCGCGAATCGAATGATCTCTTTCCGAAAAGGAAAGGTTCCTTCCTCTCGCTGGCGGCCGCCAGTTCGCGTTGAGATAACTCGCGCAAAGGAGCATCCGCGCCCCGCTGTGCTCGACCATAAAGCCGGATAAGCCGGGTGATCTATTTCGCGACGGTGAAACAGCGTCGTCGGACCTTAACGTCGTCGGGCGTCGACCGGCATCGGATGCGTCGTTCTTCTTGTTCGTTTCCACGGAGCGTTCGTTCCTCTCGGATCGATCGATCGCTTGCTCGCGCTGCATTGGAAATGGTCGGACGCGAGTCTCGAGTCCCGACTAGAGACACGGTATTTTTCCACCTTACGTATCGCTCCCCGCGTATCGCAACATCTCGCGTAGCGTCGTGCTGCAAATAACAGCGGCAACGAGATTAGCCTCGGTCCATCCTCCATTTCTATCTGCGTTTCCTGCTTTATTTATTTATCGCCATCATTCTCACCCTGCGCTGATCTCATTTCACCCCGAGGTTTCACCCCGTGGAAAACGGAAGAAAGCGGGAGCGATTATTTATCTTCGTCCGCGCGAATCCACGTGGCACGATGCACACACGGTCATGCACGGGTCGCATGTTGCGTGACCCTGGATGGAAAAACGAGCTCGCGGATTCGCCGCGTCGTCGTGCGCCGTGTCGAACCTTCTTTCCTTCGTTCGCTGTAACGACGGCGACGGCGGTGGCCTCCTAATGCATATAACGCGCTTATCGATCGGTGTTTGTCTCGTCGCGGATTACAAAGAGCCGTTTCACAGTGCACATGTGCGAAACGCGCCCATCGTTACCCCCGCGAGAGCTACTGTCGTCGACGCTGCCGCCGGGTTTCCCCCGGCTAATCCCTTTCTTTATAGGAATTTTCGGTGCGCGACAAGAGGGAGGAAGCGCCTCGTTACCGGGGATTAAAAGAGTTACGACGCGTTTTCACAGCGCTGCAATTTTGACCGTTCCCGCTGGGAGACCTCGGCCTAGCGTAGCGTAGATTATTCGGGATAAATGACGGGATAAATCATTCCCCGATTATTCCCCGGGCGATTATCGTCTCCGTATGCCTTGATCGAGGCAACATCGATCCTGAAATAATAACGAAACGAAACATTCGATGAGAGGATCGTTCCAGCCAACCTCGAAGAATCCCTGATTGGAATGCGAAATAGTAGACTGAAGAATCTTGGCGAATCCCGAAGGGTAATTCGAGCCGAAGCAGCGTCGCGATTATGCGAGACACCCTGTGGATGAGTCCGCGCGGTTTTATCCTCCCGCGCATCGCCTCGTCCACGAATCTCTCTCGTTCTCTCTTCCTCTCGCCGACTAACTGAACCTTTTCTTCTTTCTGCGCCGCGACGACCGCCACTTTAGATCCATTGCCCTCTACCATCGTGCGGCTCCCTCTCTCCCTTCCTCCCTCCCTCCCTCCCTCTCTCTCTCTCTCTCTCTCTCTCTCTCTCTCTCTCTCTCTCTCTCTCTCTCTCTCTCTCTCTCTCTCCTTTCTTTCCCCGTTATCGCTGCCAACGCGGGTATTAGTTTCAGTTCGGAACCCGGCGAGTACTCCCGCCGCCGGAGTGCCTGAGGAAAAAATCGGGTCAACCGTGACTCGACTCGACTCTGCTGCACTTCTCTCTCTCTCTCTCTCTCTCTCTCTCTCTCTCTCTCTCTCTCTCTCTCTCTCTCTCTCTCTCTCCCCCCCCCCTAACGGAGCACTAGTTCGAAAAAGATGCAATTACGATACAATTATATCCCATACCCCGTCCGTTTTTCTCACCTTGTTCGCCTTTCCTCTTGCCGTTTGTTTTCCGGATTTTGCGAATGTCATTCCAGTCCCGCAAAAGTGCATTAAGAGGAAATCACGTTAGGGGAGAAAGAGAGAAAGACAAGAGGAAGTACTGAACAAGTACTGAATGCATGTTCAATCGATTTCCATTTCAATCGATACCTTAACGGATCTTTTTTCGCGAGCAGAGTCGGTTTTAACCGCAATCCTGCTCCTTTTTATCTTACCAGCTCTCGAGATTGCAAACGATCGTGGCATGACTATGGCGCATTTAGAGGAAAAAGTATTTAGGTCAAAGTCTTTGTAGACTTGTCCTCATTTCATCGCGTATATGATATCTCGCTTAATAATTTCGATGCTTACAGTTGAAAGTCGATGATTGATTGTCGCAAGCTTCAACGTAATTTTTAAGCGACACGATGTTGTCGACCGATTTTCTTTTTATTTTCCCGAAATAGATGAGAGATTTTTTGGTGACCGATAACCAAAGTTAAGATACGTTGTTCGCATTCCCGATCGATCGATCTTCCTTCTCGAACAAGGGAATCGTTAGCAATGATTGACTAAAAAGAACTGCACTATCATCTCGCGTTCACGGATTATTTTTAATAACGTAACGTAATAATAACGGCTTAACGGCTATCGCAGCCGTATGGTTTATTCTACGTGACAAAGGTTTCGTTCGTCGCAATATTGCGCGATATAAAAGCATGGATACATTAATGACCATGATGAAGCTTTCAGCGTCGCTTTGTATGCTGTTGACTGGAACACGCTCGGAAAGCGAGGATGACGATTATAACGGAAAAAGGGTACGAAAGAAATGGAGCGTCGAAACCGCAGACTCGTGCGATTTGATAGCCGTAACCGGCCGGAAATACATTAGAACCGGACGTTGGGTCAACTTCCTGTCAAACGCCGGCACGCCCTTTTTGCGCTCACGTCTCAGTTTCAGTCTCTTCTTTTCTCGTTCCTTTTTACGGACGAGCGATCCGAGCGGCTTGATTCTCTGCTTTTGCCAGCGAAACGCGCATCGCTACGCCGTTATATAAACCACCGACGGCTATTTCCGGTGCACATTAATTATTTATATATGCAGGGGTGTCCCAAAACTGTCGCGTGACGTGGGACGTTCAGGGACAGATGCTTCTTCGGTGGTTTCGAACTTGCTTCTTCCGACTCCTCTCAGCTCTCAACGCGCAATCTTCCTCCTTAGCAATCTTCGTATGCTTAGAGAGCTTTGTTTAGAAAAAAATTTACTCCGATCCGGGGAGGAAACGTATCGGTCCGCTGGCGTGCGTTCTGCGGTTTTGCGGCATCCTGTACAACGCACGTGGCATTTTGCAACTTCAAACGTCTGCGGCGGAGTGTATAATAACGCAAATCTGCAGATAACGCAAGTACAACAATGATCAAAAGGCAATCTTCGGCTATTCGATGAAACCCATCGAAAATTATATCGACGAAGGCATGATCTCATTGGCGCGGCAAGGCAATTGTTTCGCCGAATGTACGATATAAATTCGGCTACGGGACGAATGTGTAAAATGTAACGCAGCGAACCGGAAAATGGTGTCTCGAAAATATTTCGCAAAATATCGCTGCTGCCGCCAAATGACGGTCGATCGATCACCCATGTAGGGGGCTCGTAGCCAGGATAAATGCTCCATCAAACCCGTTTATAAGCGTTTTTTCGGCTGTTTCGCTTTCCGGTCATCGCTCTCGTCTCACACCTACGTGAACTCGGCACGGTATCTGAAAACTATACTTTTAAAGGGATAACAATGGCAATCGGCGAAATCCGCCGCGTCTTCGCGGTGTAATAACGTGTCGCTGTGGAAATGGAAATTAACTTTCTAATCAATATGTTGTTGAACGTTGAACGATATCGTGCAACCATATTTAAAAATCATTGTTCCGATGATGATATTCGAATAGCATAATGCGGTTAAATTTCCGTCAGTACTTTTAATAAAGCGTTAAAGCGAATAACATTTTATTCGAATGGTCGAAAAATAAATCTCGTATTGCTCGACAGGATTATTCGTCGCGAGTATTCTCACAACGAGTATCGTTGTTCCCGTCTCGGAAAGATATGAGGAACCACCTTGTTTGCGCTACGTCCGTTAACCCTCGCGGAGAATCGATCGATCACGGTTGAAAAGCGAAGGATCGAGAACGAGCCGAGTCACGTTAGGAAATTCGATAGCGATTTCGCCAGGCAGAAGAGACGAGGAAGACACGCCGATGCCGCGTTTCTCAAAGAATTTCCGGCGTGTGTCCTTTGTGCGGCACTTTTATCGGGTTTATATTTCTTGATAGACGACGATTTCTTTTGGTGACCACTCTTCCGAGATTCGATGCGCGCCTGTATGCGCGAAATATCGTGAAAAGCGAGGCTCGGCAAGTTTTAAAGTACGTGCGATACTCTGTGAGATTCCTCGAGAAGCGAGAGAAAATTCGTGCAACTCTAAGCATACTCGAAATTTATCCATTTTTCCCGATCCCACGCGACGATGATCGCAAAATTCGATCGATTCGCACTTGGATCGTATTCCATTGCGTTTTAATGCAACGTTAACTTCATTTCTTGCATTAACACACGCACACAAACGAACACAAACGAGATGTTACTTGATTTTCGTTCGATGCAAACGGTTCACACGGGAGGGCAACAAATGATTCACGTGAACAATGGAACAATTCATCCATGCATGAGTGACGGGATCAGTGTTAAATTATCGCCGAGGAGAAATCTGTTCTAGCCCGCCGCGAAGGATGACGTTAAAGTGAAAATCTTGTGTACATTGTATTGTCTAGACAATACAATTAAGCCGGAGTAAGCTTTTACTCGCGGCGGAAGTGTCTGGGAATTAAAATAGCGCCGTGTCTTCCGCTATTCTGCCGGTTCGCTCGTTTATCTATTCCGAGCTGCATACTTTAAACGGAAGGTAACGGTCGGCCAAGGTGCATGTGCACAAAGTACGCAAGTCGTGGACGGGCACGTCGAATATCATAGGCCGGGAAGGATTTTGTGAAGCAGCCGGAATAACAAACGGCTGCGAGGAGAGGCGACCAAGGCGACTCGTGCACGGCAAAAGAATATTAATCTCTCGCCGTTGCGCACGGCGTACGCGGCATTAGCGTATTCAGCCTCAAGCCGACGTTGTTTGCCCACCCGAATCGTATACAAGCAGTTCCCGACTTGCATGATTAATGCGCGAGTCTCCATCCCGAAAGTTACGAGGAGGAACCAGTGCGCGAGTTCGGACGAGTCTGACGAATCTGAATTATTATATCGAATTATTATATCGCGAGGAGCGCGATTGAAGGCGGATCTCCGGATCTCCACTAATCACTAATCAGAGCATCTTCATCCCGTCTTCTGACGTGTCTGATGCGTGTCTCTCCCTTTTCCAGAAAACATCTACATCGGCTGCGCACGCTCGAGGCGAGAGAATCCAGATTTTGAGGCGCGGATAACGCGGCTATCTCTCTCTCCTCCGCGGCCGGTTCTCTCCGTGACTTTCTTCCCGTCACTGGTTCGTGACCACCGACCCTTTATACCAACGGATATTCACGCGTCCCGTCTCTCGTGAGGAGGGACGCGGCTCGGACAAAGAAACGAGACGAGTCCCGAAGTCAGGGGTCACCTCGGACCAATTTCAGCAATGCCGGGCATTTAAATGGAGCCTGAGCCTGACGTAATCTCCTATCTCTCCTCCTGACGCTCGCATTCCACGACAGCGCTGATGATCGCTTCTCCTTTCCTCTCTCTCTCTCTCTCTCTCTCTCTCTCTCTCTCTCTCTCTCTCTCTCTCTCTCTCTCTCTCTCTGTCTGCGTGCGTGCGTACGCGTGCATGCACGCCAAATGAAAGCACACTCTATCCTCCTCCTCACGCACGACCTAGCTCGTTGTGCTCTGTTCCGTTCTGCTCCTCCTCTTCAGCCTCCTCCCCCGAGAATTCTCGCTATCATACAAGTCATCGCACGATCGCGCGCGCGTCCTGTGCCTCGAAGAAAGGGCGCTTTCACAAGCATCAGGCGCAACGCGTCAAAACGCGCCGTTGCCTCTCCTCTCGTACAACGCGCGTCCCTCGTCACGCATACGGAAAAGTTCGGGAGACAAAGGGGGAGGGGGAGGGGGAGGGGGGAGGGGCGGCGAGGGTGACAAGCGGGATTTCATAAATCGCGTTTTACACGGAGACGCTGAAGCGACACGAATTTTAATTGGGCTCCGGGGCATGGGCAGAGAGGGAGGGAGGAGGAGAGTGGTTGGGTCAGCGTGCATCACGCGCAGCAACCCCCGACAAAATGCTTAAATGAGCGTTGAATTAAGCGCCACGATGAATAAATACCGTCGCAAATTGGGAAGCGTCATGTGTATAGTGGCTGGTTAACACTTAGCAATGTTATTTTAAATCAAAAGTTTTTATTATTGCCAGTTTTTATGCAAAAACGAAGAAAAAAAAGAGAGCGAGAGCGAGAGAGAGAGAGAGAGAGAGAGAGAGAGAAAGGGAAAGGAAAGAAAAGGAGAGAATGAGAGAACGCGGGACAATTCGTAAATCACGTTTTATGGATTTGTTAACGGGATAACGCTGTATCTCGGACGATAAAGCGGTTTTTAATTGGTTGTTGCATGACGAGTTGCGCGAAAAAACTGTTTAAAACGGACAATGGCAACGGACAATTGGCATAGCGATTAAAGCTGTTAACGATCATTATGTTAAATAAAATTGGATATTAATACCGCCGACAGAAGATCGTTGGATACGCGCGCGATCGACAGTTTTAAAGCCGCACGGTTATCGGAGGCGAGCAATGTTAGTTTTATTCGCTTTGAATACGGAACCTTTCCATCAAAATATTGGCCGTCTTTTGACACGCGAGGAGCGCCTTTTGTCTCACGCTATCTTTCGTTGCCGTAGAAAGCATAAATTCGATAAACTCAAAGTAGCGCTTTCGAGTGACCTGCTCGTTGCTACCTGTTGTCAAATGCTAATTATACATTGCATAATTAAATGAAATTATTTAATCGAAGTTTCCTGATTCACTTTGGTCACCGAGCCTCCATAATAGTGTGAATATATGGCACACTAATTCGCCTGCTTATTTTTATCATATACGCAGACATTTTCTACAATTCAATAATTTAAAATTCACGATATTTTCAAATATTATTGCTTCCGCTTTATCGTACTTTACATCTGATGCGCGGTTTTCTTTTTGTTACAGATCCGGTGAGTCACGCTTGTCACGAGGAGGGATACGGCATATCCGTAGTTTAATAATACACTAGAAGAGAAAATAAAATTTGTAATGAAAAATATTGTAATCCTTGTAAAATATTTAAATTTTATCCTGGCACGATGGCATAGATACAATATAATACATAGATATGGATTATATTGCGTCACATGTGTGTGAGAATGGTAAAAGCGAACCGGTAAAAGCGAAACTCGCTCTCAGCAGAATGTGGAAGTAAAAGCTTTTGTTTTAAAGTACGGAAGCGTGAAGCAAAATCTAGTATCGTTACTCGTATTGTTCCAGGCATTTATCCGGACAAAGGACAAAAACGTTTGGTGCGTTTTTCAATTTTTCATGCAGCCCATCATGATTCGCCGCTGGATTTAACGTCGATCATCAGCAAGCTGAAGAGAAATGAAGAAAGAAGATATGCTAAGCGTTACAGGCGGGCCTGACTCTTTGCTCGGCCCTTTTAAATATTGGGTGAGCAAAGTTTCAGGTGTGTTTGTGACGTGTGTTTGTGTCATCGTGAGATCACCCCTATGCCCTTCGAGAACAGCGAACGATGCGCTTCTAGTCGCAATGTCTCTTAACAGTACTCTTACGCCTGAAATTTGCTTTTTTTACCTGGCCTCTGCGCTCTCTTATTGTGAGACAATAAAGGTGAGCAAAGTTTCAGGTGTGTGAGTGCGTTAAATTCGTCGTACATGTTGATCGCGTATGCGTAGTACCTATCGTTTACGTACATACTCAATTTCGAATAGTTAACAAAGATAATTCGCTATTGTTGATAATTGAAGGCATTGTAATTTCATAAAAGCAAAGAACAAAAGGGGGCGCGCGCGCGTGCGCGCGTATGTGTGTACATACGCATATATTGAATTGTTTCACGATAACACGACATCATTGTTTAATAAATTATTCTGCGATAATCATGAGATCAATCGAATTAATTAATTAAATCGAACTTTATTATGCGGTATTTAGTTGTTATTTATTCGGACATTTTCGATGCTCGTGTTACCAATACGATACTTGCAGATGACATTTATTTCAAATAGCGATTATATTCAGTTTTTATCGATATTCCCGATGAAGAAACTATATTATATGCTAAGAAAAAAATATCTTGAGCGAAAAAAATTTTAATTTATTGAAGAAAATTATATATTTGATAGACTATAAAGCTATCTTCTTCATTTAAGATATTTTTTTCTTAGCGTAACCAAAATAATAATTGTATCATCAAAAGTGCTTGTGAAAAGGAGATATAATAATAGAATAATAATATAATAATAAATAATAAATTAATGAAAAATAAATGTAATTTTCTTTTGTACATAATCCAAAAACTGAGATTTTATACAAATATAATATTTAAAAATCAATGAAAAGTTCTTTTGTTAATGAATATCATATATACACACAAACACACACACACACACACGAAATATTATATATTAGATAATGATGTAATGGTAACGTGACAAAATACTAAATAAATAAATAAGTCCAACGAATTAAATACAAATTCATATTGATTAAGAAAAAGCAAGCTTGCTTGCTGCGGATTTGAATATAATTTAGATATATCTATAATTAGATATTTATAACTTCTAATAAATAATAGATTAAGAATTTTGTAAATTATTTTTAGGAATTAGAAAATTTAAAATACGGCATATTTTATTCTACAATAATAAATGTATTCGTACTTAACTACTTAAAGTGTACTTTATTACGTTCATTCCTATCCTTCATCTTATTTTGATTTTAAAGAAATTTAACAGTTCATAATCGTAGGAGAAAGACAAGAAAGATTTCTGTTAGTTATGAAATATATAAATTGTGAAAACAAAGTATTAAGCAAATAGTCATGCGTAAAAATGAGTTGTATTAAATTTATATCTTAATATCATTAACTTTATATAATTCATACATTTTTTTGCAAAATGGAAAAGAAGTAACAACTAATAAAAATTATATACTAATAAAAGCTTTTATTTTATTAGAATTGCTAATGGAACGGTATATTACTTTAATTGTATTTGTGTGTAATTTTTATTTATTAAATATTTTATTTATTAAATATCAATTTTTGAAATTGTTGCATCTATGACATAAATAAAATGTCGCACATGCGCAACATTACATATATTTATATTATAATCATAAAAAACAGCCAGCAAATACAGAAATAAACTTAACATTAACTTGCAGATTTTCGTTGAAAACAAAATGTTAAATAAGCTCAGAAAATATTATTTTTATTGTTAGCTACATATTCGTATCTTTAATCAAAAGACATTACTACGTATTGGACAGTTCCATTATTATTCCCTATGAAATCTAGAGACTTTTCAAAAAGTTTTCTACATTAATTCATTTATGCTTTAATTTTTGTAACTAAATATTAAACACTGAATCTTATATCATGTATATTTATTGTGATCGTGAAAAAGATATTATATTTGGACAAAATCAGCAGCATATATTATATATTGCCGTGCTTTCTTAAAGTTGGCTAACCTGATTGAAGGTTAGGTAGACGATAGCTGCCATTTTACGCGAAAAGATTGTGCGAAGGATATACGATACTCTGTATTTTTGTCAATAAAAATGGTTAATCCAGCAAATTTGTTGACTCGCCAGGTGGTAAGGAAATTTATGACTAGCGCGATTCGCAGGAGCGGTCATCATCATAATCCTTACGATGGTATTCCGGGATACGTAAGTGACAGTCTGCTGAATTACGTAACATTGCGACAGAAGTACTTGAAATTTCTATCACTGTGTAATTATTCTCTGTTTTCTTATAGAACTTTCCGTTTAGCACACAAAATAGACACAAAGTGCTGCTTTTTTTCATGTTCTGGTTCGGAAGTGCATTCTCTGTTCCTTTCTGGATCGTTCGCCATCAGTTATTGAAATAAATTTCTAGTAAGTTTCCTGGATTCAGTATCTTGACATCGTTCAAGCTTACATGTCAACGTAAGCTAGAACCTGTACTAATCTGTATTAATAATAATTATTTCATCTTCAGATTATTTGAGTCACGGATAAGTCATGAGTCTCTAGTTTCGATGCTATGAGCATTGTTCGACTATACGAAGATTATTGTTAGCAACTGTATGTATTTATAATAAAGATGATTTATTAACATTCACGATGTTTTTAATTTGTATTTGAATGAAATGTCACATCATTTTTGTTAGAAATTTTATGATCTTTTTGACAATTTAGGATGTGGTATGGAATATTATATTGTATTTCTGTGAAACGTTGATAGCATCACTAGCTTAGGTTATGGCCGGTAAAACACATTTTATATTTATCGACAAAAGTACTTTTGCCACTTCTTTTCACGTCATATTTCCTGTTACTTCCATTTTCAAGATTTTTGACATTTATCTGCATGATTCTATAAACGTGATCTTTCTTTTTTCATCCAATTATATACTGCATTTATGATTAATATAATTAGATGTATTCTGTGAATTTTTATAAGCTCTTACGATTCCTTAAATTTATAATTATTTTTTTAAATTAAATTTGTTATATGCTTTAAATCAAAATTATTTATTTTTTGTTAGTAAAGTGCACAATATTTTCATTTTAAACAAGGAGCATTTACACTAGTTATTTGTATACAGTAGATTAATGATTAAAATAAACAATAATGAATATTCTATACACTTTTATGGTATATTAACATTCCGTGCTACAATTTTCAAATAGAAAGCAAAGAATTTCATGAAATAGAAATGTGTATAGTATATATAATATAAATTTTAATATTTACGTAGAGCTAAACTTTGAGAATGAAAGATGGAATCTATTTTCCAATATTGGAAAAACATTTTTTAAAGTATTTTTATAAATATATAAAAGTATTATTCCATATCTTTTGAGTTTTTTCTATGTAATGAAAATAAAAATAGAACACGCATGGAATATAATAAGATATTATAAAAATATCAGTCATGATCCCGTTTTTTTTAATGGATAATGACAATGGAATTTTTTTGCAATATATTCTACGGTAATTCACTGTTTTCAATCATTTTGGATCTGATTAGATCTAAATCTTTATTACTATTATTATCTATTTCCTTTTATTCAATGAATATTCTACATTACTCATATCTTATAGCAATATTTCCTGTTTCCTATTTTTCATCAACCAATCTGACTATATGATATAAAGAATGATATATAAGAATATATAGTATAAAAAATACAAAAAAACATAATAAAAAGTGAATTAATAAAATACACAAGTATTTTATTTCTAATGATGCTCAAAATATCCAATTTCATGGTATTAGTATAATTTTGACCAATTCTGCAGACAGACTTTGATCAAAAATAATCCCGTAATAAAAAAGCAATTTATTTATTATTATAAATAATAAGTAGATCTTCCACGGCCATAATGATTGGTAAATTATTTCACAAAAATGGTCTATTTTAATTATTTACTTAGAAAGTTTTGAGGACTTGACAAAGTTTTAGAACTTCATCCTGTGTGGATATTGACTGCTTCGCAAGCCAAACATTGCTGACAGATAGGTAAATAATAATTTTTTGTCTTGATGTTTCTTGATAGCATCAATAATCATTTTATCGACTAATTTCTGATCAGCTTTTCTCTGATCACTCGGCTTGTATTCCTCCTTCTTCTTGCTAAATATGTCTCCTTCCTCCTTTTTGGCACGCTTGTCATGTTTTCTTTTAAAATAATCATCATTTATGTGTCCAGGAAGTTTGACATCCGAGACATCTAATCTTGTGGTAGTGGCAATCACATAGTTCTGACTGATTCTTCGTAGGGGACAAGCATTGATCAAAAATGGTCCTGTAAAAAAATAATTTATAATTATAAACAATAAGTAAATTTTCCATGAAAAACTCATAATCATTAGTAAATTATCTAAAAAAAATTATCTATCTTATTATTTGAACGTAATTAAACTTACCTGTGACCAAAAGCAATCCACTTTTCAGTTGCTTTAAAAAGACCACCCTCTTGCCTTTATGAAGCCCTGCCAGCAAAATGCATACTGTCCCAGGTACCAAAGAAGGCTTCAAGTAACGACGATGTTCATGGAAGCATTTTTTAGCATGGTGTGCTTTTATCGGATCTGCAGTGGGATAATTGGCTCGCCTCTTTTTTAAAAGTACAATCCGTTTTTCTCCATTTTTATCACCACCAATCTTTTTTTCAATAGTTAGCGGCTTCTTTGGCTTAATCTGTAACAATACATTAGCATATAAATGAGACTTGCAACTAAAAATACATTTGAAAACAAAAATATTTCACTAATTTTCATGAATATATTATCTGCAAATGTTGATTTATATTACGACATTTCACCGAAGAAAACTTTGAAGCTATAAAATACTGTAATGCTTTCACACACACATATATATATATATATAATTTTTAATAAAATATAATAAAATAAAACTTACTTTTTTTGGAGTCTTTTTATCCAGAAATTTGTAAATTGCTTTTTTGTGGAACATGCGCGTCCTACTAAATCTGTAAACGCCATTTCCCAAGTCATAATTTCTTGGCTTTCCTTGCACCCTTTTCGTGCCTTTCTTGGCTGCAGCAAGTGGAACTGCAGCCTGTTTCTCTGGACTCTGCGATTTTGTATCAGTCATCTATAAAAATAAAAATTTATTTCAATCATCAAAAGATTTTAATTGGCTCCATAATATCAAATATGTTTGAATTTTATATAGATTTACTTTGCACTTTTGCATATAGTATACACGCCAAAATTTTTAGGTTAAATGAGGTTATGCTACATTCTGTTCCATCACATTACCATATTGTACATATAATATTATATACAAAATGCTGCATAAAAGCAAACAGATGTAACTTATTAAATACAAAAATTATGCCAAAGAAGGCTGCTGTTTTTTTATAATCCAATCTACTGATGATTCAAATAGGAATTGAGCACATGTTAAGTACGCTAAGTAGGAAAATGATATTCACATTCGTTATTAAAGCGTATTTTATAAGATTCGACAGTGCGATATCTCCATAAAAATTAATATATTTTTGTTTTATCCGATCAAATTCTCTCAGATTATATACAGTTAATTATATCAAAACCTTACCGTAAGCAAAGAGGGAAAAAAGATCTATCGCACGATGGATACGTGACTATATATGTAGAAACATATATCATACATTGATATAGAGCAAATCAACGATTGAATATCGATATTGATGTATCGACATTTTGAAAAATATATTGATCATGATCATTAAAGATTTAATATTTATCGTAAAATATCTAACTTTCAATTGTTTAATTAGGATAATAAGATATTATAATAAATTAAAGAAAGAATCGGAATAATGTATAAATATTAATTAAACTACATAATCAAGTTTGAAATTATATTATATAATATTAATAATAGTAATTATTAGTTAATAATAGCAAATGTTAATAATAGTGATGCAACATTCGAGTAATGCATAAATTATATATAAGCTATATATCAGATTTAATTTGCGATAAAATATAAAATGAGACAATACAAATCAATTTAATCTAATATAATTTAACTTAATATGGCACTTTGTCTTTATATCTTTATTATCAGAGGAATATATTTTCCGATACATTTATAATAAACTTTTATAAATGCAATGCAGAAAATAACGAACTCAAAAGTCTTTCCATTCTCTTTCCATATTATATTGGTTCTGCATTTTTCATTTTACATTCGTTTACGTTTATTCTTATTATAATTTCTAATCTTCTATTATTGATAATGTTACCGATATTAAATCGCCTAATTATGCCGGCATTTACTGATAGTTACCGACACCATCTTACAAATGTATATAAATTAGATAAATTAAATTATATAAATTAAATCATTTATTAAATCATTTATTAAATTAATCCGAAACATGAAAAATGAGAAGAATAAGAATATCAAAATAATGAGGAATTCAGAGTATCGAGTTACGAATATTCAGTAACGAATTAATATAGTCTTTTACATATATATGTATATATATCAGATGTGCGTAACATTTATTTATAACATATATCCTTTCTTTAATAGACTAGACATTTAATCGTTAATATGCTATTTAATAGATATAATTGGATGTTAAAATTAAATATGTTTCCAAATTCTACATATTTTTTAAGTTTTGGAAGTTAAGTCTAAAATATTTATACACAAACTTTTCTTTTACACTTTATATCTAAATTACACATGTAATTCTTCGGCATTCTTCAATAATATGTTTCTTTGCACATCATGTGTCAAAATCATATTCAGGAAGCCGGGGTCCTTTGCGATAAGATTGCCTGGGATAATCTACATACGGCAAGTTGATAATTATAATATAAATGAATACATAATGCAATACAAATGGATACGTAAATGAAAAAAAATAAAAATAAGAAATCACGTTTATATAATGATATATTGTACAGTATAGTATACATACGGACATTATAATCTTCATGAGACCGATAAGAATCTGGGTAAACAATTGGTACATTTTTTATGCAATGCGATCCCCAATCATCTTCGTGTATCTACGATATGATATATTTTAAGTAGTAATATCTTACAACTTTTATAGAGATTTCTTGTCGCGCATATAAATTTGATTAAGATAAAATATAAATTACAGAAAAATATCTTTATGTATATTCTATATGCTTTTACAAACCGTATGTGTCTTTTCATGTCTTCTTCTTTCGTTTTGTCTTCGAGCGCGTCTTTTATTAACATAAAATTTTCCCCTCTTTTTCTTAACTCTGTATTTGCTATCCCATTGTTGATCGTCACTCATATCCTTAGCTAATGGTTCCTCCTCATTATTCTTCTGTAAAGCAAAGGATTGTATTTTCTTATTTTGTTCAAATTATAACGTCGAGTTAAAATTCTACCTCTTCTTCCTGAAACATGCTTTCCCTCGATATGATACTGGCCACCTTCTTCATGTAGAGTTTTTTTTTAGTGCAAAAAGATATGCACAGCAGTAACAGACACATACATGTCATCATAATAATACTCGCCAAAGTCACTATGATAGCTGACAAAGAATTCCAGAACTGCAAAAATACAATTTATAATAATAACAATTTATAGTGATCATGCTATCTCTTCCTTTAAAATTAAAACTTCGTGTAACATATGTGAATATGAAAAATGTTGCATGTCTTATTAAGTTTCTATTAGCGTAAAGATATAATTATAGACTCTGAAAATAGGATAATGTTTGTTCAACTAATAAATGTTCAACAAATACGTGCCATATTATGACAGCCCTTCGTCAATGGATTACTACACGCACGGCAAATCCTAGCACCATGATTGGGCTGATATGTACCAGGCGGACATATTTTACAATGTGATATTCCATCCTCGCTGTACGTGCCCACATTACAAGGAACTAAAAATTTATCAGTTTATTATATTATCTTGCCAATCTTGTCAATAATATGCGAGTCACGTACCACAATGCGTACCGCGAAGACCATATCCCGCTGGACAACTGGAGAACAAACCAATATTGTTCGATCTTTTGCCAAAAACGTTTGCACCGGTCTTTCCTCTCTTCCAACGCGCGAACGAAAGTTTTTCAGCGATCGGTACCAATCTCTGCTCATAATGTGGTAATCTGAAAATAACTATAGTTAAAGAACTCTATAGAAATGCTATTGCGAATTTCAGAAGCCGCAACATTCCTCCTTTAATTCCTCCTCGATAAGATTCGATAAATAAATATTGCTGAAATTTTGGTACAAATATAATAATTTCTTTCGGTAAGATTTACAGTGACAATAAATCAGATCACATTTTGCTTTATAATGTGGAGGATATGTTGCGACAAAACAAAAGGATACATAGATGTCAACTAACTAGTTTTCCTGAAAAAGATTTGCAAATTTCTACTTAATATCAGTGAGAGTTTATCTTGAATAGCTTTAAGACAGAAGATATTACAGTGTTTAGGATCGATCATCATCATCTTAATGATATGCGATGGCACTATCAGAATATTTACCGTAATCTGTGAACATCGTAGATTATAGATCAGAAAATAAGTACTTTCATATAGAGATACGATTTTTATGTACAAATAATACTTGGCTATGCGAGCAGGATGGTGTTATTACGTAAGTATTGCAAATGTCCGTTTCACATAAGAAACTATTTAATTTCAAAGGTAGATACGTCATTAATATATCCAAATCTGTTTCGTCACAAGATCGTGCATGGTAACGATTCTCGCCATGTAAAATATATCTTGGTAACGTGACGACTATGTGGAAGATTTCTTTTTTAATTTAACGAACTTCGACACCGTCACTTATGATGACGAATAATTCCATAGAAGATACAGCTATTTAATAGATAATATTTAATAACCTTGCAAATGAACTTCATAAATAGTTTTCACGGGTTCTTCGTTATCGGGGCCTACGTATGTCATGACACATGTGTAATTACCCGTATCTTTCGCATTTACATTCTGTAATTCCAAATCACCATTTTCCGCCACAAAACCTATAATTTTCATAAATTACAACACAGCAAAATAATAATCGTTATTATTCAAGTTGTGCGATGTTTATATGTACCAAAAAGTGCAACGCCATCCGTTCTTTTCCATGAGTAGCTTGGTCTGTTAATACTTGATAGCCAAGTAATATCATTGCCGTCTTGACTGCAAGGCAGGTTAAGATTAAGACCGGGTAATGAAATAACATCGCGATCTGCAAGATAATATCGATTTTTTATAATATTACATAATATACATTGATTGTATACAATTGCCTTGATGTCAAATATCTAATAAAACATTACAAAAGAAACAGTACCATTGTCAAATTCTAAATCATTTTTAAAATCATCTTCCAACTCTTCCAACTTAATATATTTTTGACCCTTCAGTGATTCGGTATTATAATGCGGTTGTGGTAATGTTTTAATCTCTTCTATGTCAGAGTCCGTTGAAATCACTATGTTCTCTCGAGTCTCTTTATATCTACTGCAATTAAGTGCCTTAATTTCCTCCAACGAAAAGCTTGTTTTAGCTAATATGAATCTTATACTATTAATTACGCTCACGATATCACAAATGCAATTTAAACAATCGTGAATTTTTCTTTCGAACGGTTTGGATGTTGATTTGTTCTTATGATCAGCAATACTACTGCGATGCGTTTTCATGCCATTCTTGTTATTCTTTATTTGTAAATAATGATGTTCCGTAGTTCTCATAACGATTGCTTTATGATATTTATCTAATTTCTTTTTATTCACAATACAGCTATCTGTACAATTTTTTAGAAAATATGGATTAATATTCATTGATTTCTGCTGTTTTCCTAATTGCCTCTTTTTCTTTCTGTTATTAACATTCATAGTATCTTTGTGCTTTCTGATTTGATGTTTCGATTTATTTTTATTAACACCGCATAATTTGCGATTTTTAGCTATTACTGGATCCTCATTATATAGAAACTTTGCACTAAGTTTCATTTTTTGTTTCCTATTAAAATTCTGTTTGTAATGATTTGCTTCACGTAATTTTTGTAAGCTATTTTCTAATTTCTTTATTTTTATGTCGGGCTGTTTCGTTGTTAAAGCAATGTAAAGTAACATATTATTTCCTGTTATGTTTTTAAGACTAGTATCATGTTGGTCATTAGATTTCTTCATGTGATTATCATAAATATTTCGTTTATAATAATGTATATAACGTTTTTTTCGTGTAATGTTATTTCCTTCATTTTTAAAGACAATGTGGAAACATGTTGTTTTAGTAATAACTTTAGTAATAGCAGTTACAGTCCTGATTTTAGCAGTCGTCGTACATTCATCCGGTGGTTCCGTAATTTCGAAATCCAATTCCCAATATCTAGTGCCACCCAAGTGATACGTACTCCTTTCTGTGGGCCATGTTCGATCCAATGTCGTGTTTTGAGACTCTTTTTCAGTGACTAAATGTTTTTCATTATCTGCTTCTGTCAATGATTTACGTTCCTCATAATTTACGTAATCTAAATATCAAAAAGATTTAAAAGTAATATATATATTATACATATTAAGTCTTAATCAATTGAATATATAAAGAAACATATTTAATATCGCAATGTTCTTGAAAATTGATAAAAAAGAATAATGAAGAAAAAGAATAAATGTAAACAAATTAAAATATTTGAATAAAAGATTCTTCCTTACTTTTTGTCATATCTTCCACATAATCATTTTCCTTCTCTATTTCATCGTTCTCGTTTTTTAGATCTTTTTCTTCATATTCATTTGTTATAATTTCATCATTTTCTTCATTGACGTAATTATCATCATGTGACTCAGGTATTATTACTTTTAATTCATCCTTACTTGGTTTAACAGATACTAGTTCATGGGTTTTTTCATCTTTATTGTAAGCAAGATACAATACATTCACCGTGTAAGATCTAATGTCATCTTCATCCAAGTTCTCTTCACTAATCCTTTTATTTCTCTGATTCGAAATATTGGTTTTATCCTCTATTGATCGAAATCGAATATTTTTCTTTGTCGAATATGTTTCTAAAATCTCTCTTTTTTTAACATTTATTTTGCTATTTCTAGATAAATTACTTTCACTTTCTAAATTTAGATTACATGTGAAGAAAGTCTTTTCATATCTGCATTCCTCGTTTTCTAATGTAGATTTTGTTGTTGATGAAAAGAAATTTTCATAGTTATCAAGAAGGATTTGACGTTCGTATAAAGGCTTTTCATTGTGAGAATTATTAATGAGGTTTTTTTGTGTATTGATCGTAGTAGTAAGAGTTTTTGAACAAAGTTTAGGCTTCTTTTCATAGATTCGTGTGAAACCTTTGAAATGTTGCAGCGGTTTTGTACTTTTGTTCAACCATTCATAATGATATAGCTGTAAATTGCTAATTTTTCGCGTAGTTTTCATTTTTTCTCTTCGAGAGGATGAAATAGATCGATACTGTAACGGAGAATCGAAATTTGACTTCTTAATTTTCCTTGTATTTTGCAAAGCAAAAAGTTTTCTACTCAATCGACCGACTGTTTTCTTTTCATTTTTCTCAGGGAAATATGGCAGGCATAGCCTTTTGATTATAATGCCCTTTCTTTTATCTAAAGGAATTGATGCATTTTCAAAAACATTTAAACATATCCTTTTCGTCACAATTTCTATTTCTCTTTCTTCTGTAACGATTTCTTCGGGAATATGTTCTGTAGTCCGCGTCGTTATTACCTTCGTAGTAATCTCATACACTTCCTTCTCGGTTGTCTCTTCAATCTCCGTTGTTATATAAACTTTCGTAGTTGTTTTTTCAATCGTTGTTATATAAGCTTTCGTAGTAGTCTCTTCGATCGGCGGTATTGGTGTTGTTAAATTCATGGACACAGTTGATTTTTCAGTTGAGATTGTCGAAATGGTTATTTCTTTTTCTTCAAATTCTTTCTTGTATTTTTCGAATTCCGCCATATCGTCCTCCAGCTTTTTTTGTCTTTCTAGCAATAGCCTTTCTCTTTCTTCTAATTCTTCTAATTCTTTCTGTAATTTCTTCTTCAAACTTTCTATTTCTTTATCGTATTCCATCTCGGACATTGTAGTAACAACTAAAATTGTAGTCGTACTGAATGTAGTAGTAGGTAAAGTAGTGAATTCGTCAACGACTAAAGAAACGGATTCTGTCTCTTCCGTAATATATGCCGTAGTTGTACTTTCTTCTGTGGTATAATATTCGGTTGTTTCCTTTACCGTTTCTGTAGTTGTAGACGTTGTTTCTTCCGTAATGTAAATTGGTGTTGTTGTTTCGATTGAAATTGTAATTGATGGAGATAAACTTTCTGTAGTAATGTCTGTATCTAAAGCTAGAGTAGTAGTAGTAGTAGCAACGGACGAAGTTGTAATATTTGCTTTCATTCTTTCTATCATCTTCATGTATTCTTCTTTTTCTTTATAGAATTTCTTTTCTTTCTCTTCTAGCTCTTTTTCTAACTGCTCTATTTCTTTCTTGCGTTGCTCAAGATCCTTGAGTCGTCGCAATAATTGATCTCTTTCTTTTATTTTTCCGGCAATTCTACTCGTAGTAAGTTTGATATATGGAATAGTCTCTTCTTCCGTAGTTGGTGTCATAATGGTTGTCCAAGTGATAGCTTCATAAGTAGTATCGATAACTGTTTCCGTTTCTGGTTCAGTAACTACTTTAAGAGCTTCTTCTTCCGATAATGTTGTTAGCGTTGGTGAGACAACAAACAAAGTTTCTTCTTCTTCAGTAACTTCAGTAACTTCAGTCTCTGTTGGTTCTAATGGTTCCAAGGTCGTCTCGATCTCTACTTCTTTAGGCTTTGTGATGAATTCAGGCAGACTAACTTCCCATGGTTGCGTTGTGAATGCTGATGTAGATTCCGTTTCGCTTACTGTTACGGAAGGAATTGTTGGAACTTCAAGTGGCAAAGCATCTGTCGTAATATTGAAAACTGTTGTGGAGGGAAGAGTAAATTCCTCAGTAGTGGGAAAGATAGAGGTAGTCTCAGAAGTTGTCATAAACTCGGAAGTTGTAAATGGAAATGTAGTTTCAAGCGGTTCCGTTCTCGTAGTTGTCATAACCGTTGTAGTTATTTCAATTTCGGTCGGTGTTATAATCGCTGTTGTAGTCAGAGTCTCCGTAGGTGTTGAAGTTTCAGTCACTGTTATAGTTGTAGGAATCATAGTTGTTGTTAGTAAAGTCTCAGTAACCGTGATAGTTCTCGTAGTTGTTGCAATCGTTGTAGTTGTCTCAATCACAGTCGGTGTTACACTCGTAGTCGGACTCTCGGTAGGTGTTGAAGTTTCAGTCACAATTGTAGTTTCTGTAGTTGTCGGAATTGCGATAGTTGTTGTCAAAACTGTAGTCTTTTCTTCAGTCAATTCCGTAGTTGACGTTGGTTCTGAATAATCATAGTATATATCAGTTGGAATCGCAGTATCATAATCTTCGTAATCATATTCTTCTGTCTCAACCTCTTCCGCTATATAATATTCCGTTTCCAGCTCCGTAGTTTCCTCAATGGCAACCGTAGTTATCGTGGTTATCGGCGTCGCGGTAGTTGTTGTTGTTGGAGAAACAGTAACAGTTGTCATTTCCGTGGTTGTTGGCGTGAGGGCAGTTGTTGTTGTTGGTGGCTCAGTAACAGTTGTGGTTCTCATGGTTGTTGGCGTGACAGTAGTTGTTGTTGGAGATACAGTAACGGTTGTCGTTTCTGTAGTCGTTGGAATGACGGTAGTTGTCGTTGTCGGAGTTTCAGTAATGGTTGTTGTTCTCGTAGTCGTTAGCGTCACAGTAGTTGTCGTTGTTGGAGATTCAGTTACGGTTGTGGTCCTCGTGGTTGTTGGTGTCACCGTACTTGTCGTCGTTGAAAGTTCAGTAATAGTTGTGGTTCTCGTGGTAGTTGGTGTCACAGT